>CAUYLG010041219.1:0-12336 GCA_963573385.1 Cacajao melanocephalus | reverse complement strand
CTCAGCCCCACCCAGCCATTGTGTTGGGGGTGTGTGTGTGTCTGTGTGTGTGTGTGTGCGCGCACGCGCGTGTTATAGGAGGGGGAAAAGGGGAGGGCCAGGAGGTAGGACTGAGGAGAGAAGAGGAGAGGGGAGGAGAGGGCAGGGCAGGGGAGGGGAGGGGAGGGGAGGGGAATGAGACGAGAGGAGCGGATTTGGGGTCTGTCTCCTCCAAGTGGGTATACATTTGCAGGGGACCAGGCGTGGTTGCTCACCCTTATAATCCCAGCACTTTGGGAGGGCAAGGTAGGAGGACCAGCCTAGGTAACGTAATGTGACCCTGTCTCTACAAAAGATTGAAAGTAGCCATGGACAGGCTGGGCGCGGTGGCTCACGCCTGTAATCCCAGCACTTTGGGAGGCCTAGGCAGGTGGATCACCTGAGGTCAGGAGTTCGAAACCAGCCTGGCTAAAATGGTGAAACCCTGTTTCTACTAAGAATACAAAAAATTAGCTGGGCATGGTAGTGTTTGCCTTTAGTCCCAGCTTCTAGGGAAACTGAGGCAGGAGAATGGCTTGAACCCGGGAGGCAGAAATTGCAGTGTGCCAAGATCGTGCCACTGCACTCCAGCTTGGGCAACAAGAGCAAAACTCCATCTCAAAAACAAAAACAAAAACAAAACAAACAAACAAAAACTCTGATCCCCAAATGCTCAGGGAGACTGATTTAAGTAGTAACAAAACTCTGGTCTCCCAGACAGCTGCCTCTGCACAAATTACTTTTTCTCTATTGATAAACTGGCTCTGTCTAGGCAGCAAGCAAGGTTAACCCATTGTGGGTGGTTACAACTTCACCTCTAGATCCTTTTTTTTTTTTTTTTTGAGATGGAGTCTCACTCTGTCGCTCAGGCTGGAGTGCACTGGTGCGATCTCAGCTCACTGCAACCTCAGCCTCCCAGGTTCAAGCGATTGTCCTGTGTCATCCTCCTGAGGAGCTGGGATTACCATCACGCCTTGCTAATTTTTGTATTTTTAGTAGAGACGGAGTTTCACCATAATGGCCAGGCTTGTCTTGAACTCCTGGCCTAAGGTGATCCACCCACCTAGGCCTCCCAAAGTGCTGGGATTACAGACATGAGAGACCACGCCCAGATTCTAGATCCTTTTAAGCATCTAGGGAGAGCACTTCTTTCAAAGAATCTCCACACTCTATCAAGAAGGCTAGAGGCTGGATGTGGTGGCTCCCGCTGGGATCCACTTGACCCCAGGAGTTTGAGACCGGCATGGGCAACATGGTGAAACCCGTCCCTACAAAAAACACAAAAATTAGTCAGGCACGGTGATGTCCACCTGTAGTCTCAGCTACCAGGGAAGCTGAAATGGGAGAATTGATTAAGCCTGGGAGGTTGAGGCTTCAGTGAGCTGTGATCACACCACTGCACTCCAGCCTGAGCAACAGAGCAAGGCCCTGTCTCAAAAAAGAAAGAAAGAAAGAAACCTAGATTTGTATGTGTAGCCTGTTTTATTTTCTTTTTACTGAAATGGGAGCATCTTTATTAGTTTTGCTACTTGCAAAAATAACCTTTAAAGAGATAATTAAAAAGTACTTCTAGCAGCCAGACTGACATGGAGAAACCCCACCTCTACTAAAAATCCAAAATTAGCCAGGCGTGGTGGTGCATGCCTGCAATCTCAGCTACTCTGGAGGCTGAGGCAGGAGAATTGCTGGAACCCGGGAGGCAGAGGTTGCAGTGAGCCAAGATGGCAACATTGCAGTCCAGCCTGGGCAACAAGAGTGTAATGCCATCTCAAAAAAAAAAAAAAAAAAAAAAGAGTACTGCTTATTTGCTGCAAACATGAATGGTATTTGGCACTGCATTAACTGCTCCAGACCTGAAGTGGGGATGTGAGGTCTCAAGAGTGGGGAAGAGAAGAGGAATGAGATGGTTGGGCAAGCTCCTGGACCTTGCCCTTGTCCTCTCAATATGGTCTGGGTTTATCTCCTGTTCCTCTCCCCGCCACCTGGAGGTTTTCATCTGTTGGGAAGAAATTTCCCCTACTACCAAAGACAGGCGAGCATGTTTTGGAGTAGCTGAAAGCTCCCTAGAGCCCTACTGAGAATATGCTAACCTTCCTGACAAAGAGGCTACCTTGGGCCCACTGCCCAAAGCAAAGATGAAAACAATGACTTCAGAGCTATAAAAATCACCATATAAGGCTGGGTGAGGTGGCTCACGCCTGTAATCCCAGCACTTTGGGAGGGCCAGGGGCACGGATCACTTGAGGTCAGGAGTTTGAGACCAGCTCGGCCAACGTGGTGAAACTCCGTCTCTACTAAAAATACAAAAAATTAGCCAGGTGTGGTGGCAGGTGCCTGTAATCCCCCAGCTACTTGGGAGGCTGAGTTAGGAGAATCGCTTGAACCTGGGGACAGAGGTTGCAGTGAGCCAAGATCACGCCGTTGTACTCCAGCCTGGGCAAAAAGAGCAATACTCTGTCTCAAAAAAAAAGAAAGATGGCTACAACAATCCCTCCCTCCAGGCTACAATGAGCTGTGATCACACCATTGTACTCCAGCCTGGATGATGAGGGAGCCTGTCTCAAAAAACAAACAGCCTCCATGAAGTGGCTCATACCTACAATCCCAGCACTTTGGGAGGCTAAGATGGGAGAATAGATTGAGCCCAGGAGTTTAAGACCAGCCTGGGGGCAACTGAGTGTGATCCTTGTCTCTAAAATTTTTTTTAATTAGCTGGGCATGATGGCCTATACCTGTAGTCCCAGCTAGTTGGTAGGCTGAGGTGAGAGGATCACTTAAACCCACGAAGTAAAGGCTACAGTGAGCTGTGATCACACCCCTGCACTCCAGCCTGGGCAACAGAGTGAGACCCGGTCTCAAATAACAAACAAAAAAACAAAAACCCAATCCTTCTCATCCCAAATGGCCAAATTCAGCAATAACCAAAAAGTTCTTTCTGAAACCACCTTTGTAAAAATCATAAAAGAGAAAATTAGTTCAATGACAGAGTGCTGACCTAACTGACTCCATCTTGCTTCTGATCTCCAAGCTGTCCTTGTTCATTCCTGGGCGTAAGCAGAACTGACATTGGGAAAAACTTAGTTTATAGTTTAGCTTTGAAACATAGATGATAACAGCCCTTTCCAAAAACAAACCCCCTTTCTGATTGGGAACTAGATTGCTCTTGCAGGACTAACAAATTAGTTATAAGATTAGAAGTTACAGCCGGGAGGGGTGGCTCACGCCCGTAATCCCAGCACTTTGGGAGACTAAGGCAGACTGATCACTTGAAGCCAGGAGTTGGAGACCAGCCTGGCCATCACGGAGAAACCCCATCTCTACTAAAAATATGAAAATTAGCTGGGCATGGTGTAGGGTCCAGCCCTACAGGTTCCCATGAGCCCCTCTCTACTGGTTTGGAGACAAGAAACCGTGGAAATAAAAGACACAAGACACTGAGAAAGAGAAAACAGAGTTTGGGCCCAGGGGGTCCACGGCCAATCAAACCGTGGAGTCTGGCAGTGGCCCTGAGTGCCTGGACACTCTGACTTTTACTGAGTACAAAGCAGGGGGCAGGGTAGGTAGGGCGAGGTAATGGTGGTCAGTGATAGGGTCAGGTAAATCACATGTCTTGGAGACAGGGGCCCAGGTCTTTTAAGTAACCAAGAGGAGGAGAAAACCTAATGCGTCAGCACTTCTTCATACTTGTCAAGAACAAAGACGTTAAGATTTATGTTACTATTACTGATTCTATATTTTAAGAAAAGGAGGGGGCCAGGCATGATGGCTCACGCCTGTAATCCAAGCACTTTGGAGGCCAAGGCCGGCGGATCACCTGAGGTCAGGAGTTCAAGATCAGCCTGACCAACATGGTGAAACTCCATCTTTTTTTTTTTTTTTTTTTTTAGACAGAGTCTCACTCCATCACCCCATCACCAGGCGCCAGGCTGGAGTGCAGTGGCGCGACCTCGGCTCACTGCAACCTCCACCTCCTGGAAACCCCGTCTTTAAAAAAAAAAAAAAAGAAAGAAAAGGAGGGACCAGGTGTAGACGCAGAACATGGAACATGACCACTGAAGCACAGCATCACATAGAAACAGTTAAGCCCCCGGATGTCTGCGGGCCTCCCTGACAGCCATCAGGCTTACCACAGGAGCTTGGAGAAGCAGAGTTTTCTCCTCCCTTCCCCAAGGAAGGAGACGTCTCGGACATTTTGGACGTCTCCTTCCCTAGCTGACTAAACAGCGGGCACTGCCGCACAGCCGAGGCGCTCTCCAGCAGCCCTTATGTGGGAGTGACAAAGGGCTTAGAGCATCTTGCCTTAGGATCACTTTGTTCATAATGTCACTTCAGTTCCATGCTTCATAACCTGATAATCATTAGTAATATTAAAAGATTATATTGAGTATATGTATTTCTGTGATTATATATGAATAACTATGTGATTATTCATGATTATATACAGCAATAACTATGTAAGTACATCTCCAATTCTTTTCTAGTTCTGTATTCATATGGGAACAGGCTGAGGCTTCAGACCCTTGCCTCAGCACTTGCGGGGTCTCCCACCCACAGCGTGGTGATGCACACCTGTAGTCCCAGCTACCTGGGAGGCTGAGACACAGGAATCGCTTGAACCTGGGAGGTGGAGGTTGCAGTGAACCAAGATAGTGTGACTGCACTCCAGCCTGGGTGACAGAGCGAGACTCTGTCTCAAAAAAAATTTTTGGTTTAGAGACTGCAAGACTCTGAACCTCCCTAAATTGCTCCTGGGGATAACATTATTGTTGTAAAACCTAAGATCAGTGCTTAAGATATTTTCCAGACCCTGCATTTAAACTGGCTGATCTAGTGCCCCCACCCGGGAACTGACTCAGTAAAAGAGGAGAGTTTCAACTCCCTACGATTTCATCTCCCACCTGACCAATTAGCACTCCCCACTTTCTGACCCCTAACCCACCAAATTATCAAAAACCCCAATGTCTAAATTTTCAGGGAGATTGAGTAATAACTCATTCAATTTCTTTTGTTTTGTTTTGTTTTTTGAGACGGGCTTTCACCATGTTGGCAAGGATGGTCTCGATCTCTTGACCTCGTGATCCCCCCCGCCTCGGCCTCCCAAAGTGCTGGGATTACAGGCGTGAGCCACCGCGCCCGGCCAACTCATTCAGTTTCACAGGTGGCATGGCAGACCTCATGTCAATTAAACTCTTTCTGTACTGCAATGCCTTGGTCTTTTTTTTTTTTTTAAGACGGAGTTTCACTCTTGTTGCTCAGGCTGGAGTGCAATGGTGCCATCTTGGCTCACTGCAACCTCCACCTCCTGGGTTCAAGCGATTCTCCTGCCTCAGCCTCCCAAGTAGCTGGGATTACAAGCATGCACCACCACACCCGGCTAATTTTGTATTTTTAGAAGAGACAAGGTTTCTCCATGTTGGCCTGGCTGGTCTCAAACTCCCAACCTCAGGTGATCTACCTGCCTCAGCCTCCCAAAGTGCTGGGATTACAAGCATGAGCCACCGCACCTGACAATGCCGTGGTCTTTATTTGTACAGAGGACTGGAAAAGCCCACTGGGCAGTTACATTTCCACTGAGGATGCTAAGCTGGTGGAATATGGGCCTAGAGCTACTAGTGGCGATCAATGAGGTGGCCTGAGAGTAAAACCCAATATATGGCAGAGGTGGAGAGAGACAGATTTGAGTGCCTTATTCTGATGGCCTGAAGTCATATCTGTGTCTGGAGTTTTCAGTTGTATGAGTCAGTGAGTTCCCTTTTGGTAAGCTAGTTTGGGTTGGATTTCTGTCACAACACCAAAATAACCCCTTTTATAATGGGAGTTTTTTTTTTTTTTTTGAGAAAGTCTCACCGTGTTGCCCAGGCTGGAGTGCAATGGTGCAATCTCGGCTCACTGCAACCTCCACCTCCCAGGTTCAAGCAATTCTCCTGCCTCAGCCACCGGAGTAGCTGGAATTACAGGTGCCCACCACCACACCCAGCTAATTTTTAGTATCTTCAGTAGAGATGGGGTTTCACCATGTTGGCCACCCTGGTCTCGAACTCCCGACCTCATGATCCCCCTGATTTGGCCTCCCAAAGTGATGGGATTACAGATGTGAGCCACCGCGCCCGGCCATAAAGGGAGCTTCAAATAAAAGAAGCGTTGAGTTCAGCTGCCTCCGGTAGGGCCAGGACTTGGAAGTCCAGTAGAATCTTCCATGGAGCACAGAACACCTGGGCCTCATTTCTGCCCAGAAAGCTGTTAATGTAGATAGTCTGCCTGTGATGGGAGATAAATCAGGAAAGGGCAGTAAGAAAAAGCTGGCCTGCTCTGGGAACTTTTTGGTTTTTTATTTTGAAGTGGAGTTTCGCTCTTGTTGTCCAGGCTGGAGTGCAGTGGCAGGATCTCTGCTCACTGCAACCTCCACCTTCCAGTTTTAAGCAATTCTCTTGCCTCAGTCTTCCGAGTAGCTGGGATTACAGGCGCCCACCACCACAACTGGCTAATTTTTGTATTTTTAGTAGAGACAGAGTTTCACCATGTTGGTCTTGAACTCCTGACCTTGTGATCCACCCGCCTCAGCCTTCCAAAATGCTGGGATTACTGGCGTGAGCCACCGTGCCCCGCTGCTCTGGGAATTTATACAGGTTTTGGTCCAGGTGAGGATACACACAGACGATTCTTCCACACCGCCACTAGGTGGAGGCTGAGCACTTCGGGTGCAGGGTCAGCAGCCAAAATGAACCCATCGGTGTCTAGGCCACCAAAGAGGAGGCAAGAAAGACGCAGCCCGCCGGGAGCAGTGGCGTGTACCTGTAGTCCCAGCCACTCGGGAGGCTGAGGCTAGAGGATCGCTTGAGTCTAGGAGTTCTGGGCTGTAGTGCGCTATGCTGATCTGGTGTCAGCACTAAGTTCCGCATCAATATGATGACCTCCCGGGAGCCGGGGACCACCAGGTTGCCTAAGGAAGGGTGAACCGGCCCAGGTCGGAAACGGAGCAGGTCAAAACTCCCGTGCTGATCATTAGTGGGATCGCGCCTGTGAATAGCCACTGCTCTCCAGCCTGGGCAACATAGCGAGACCCCGTCTCAAAAAAAAAAAAAAAAAAAAAAAGACGCAGCCCCGTGCCTTCCAAGCCTAGGTGTCTTTCTCCCTCCCTCTCTGTGGTACCACCCCTTCTTTCAGATACCTGGGGACTTTTATGTTTTCCATACAACTCCTCTCAAATCTGACTTAGGACATTCACACCCAGGAAAATATGATAACAGCCTACAATAAATCAAGACAGTATGATATTGGTCAAAGACTAGACACAGATCAAGGGAACAGAAGAGCAGGCCCAGAAATCGAGCCACACAAATATAGAAAACTGATTTTTTTACAAAGGACCAAAGGCAGAGGAAGAAGAAGGAGGAGAAGGAGGAGGAGGAGGGAGGAGGCGGAGGAGGGGGGTAGAGGAAGAGGAGGAGGAGGAGGAGGAGGAGGAGGGGACAAGGATGAGGAGGAGGAAAAGGAAAAAGTAGGAGGAGGAGGGCACGGTGGCTCATGCCTGTAATTCCAATACTTTCCGAGGCTGAGGCAGGTGGATCACTTGAGGTCAGGAGTTGGAAACCAGCCTGCCCAACATGGTGAAACCCTGTCTCTACTAAAAATACAAAAAAATTAGCCAGGCACGGTGGCACATACCTGTAACCCCAGCTACTCCAGAGGCTGAAGCAGGAGAATTGCCTGAATCTGGAGGCGGAGGTTGCAGTGAGCCAAGGTTGTACCACTGTGCTCTAGCCTGGACAACAGAGCAAGACTCTGTCTCAAAAAAAAAAAAAAAAAAAAAAAGAGGAGAAGGAAGAAGAGGAAAAAAAAAAACAAACCCAGACCTCACATAATTTACAAAAATTAACTCAAAATGGAGTATAAACCTAAATGTAAAAAGTAAAACTATAAAACGTCTAGAAGAAAACACAGGAGAAAATCTAGATGGCCTTGGGCTTAATTATCAGGTTGTTTTTTTGTTTTTTTTTGTTTGTTTTGAGACAGAGTCTCACTCTGTTGCCCAGGCTGGAGTGCAGTAGCGCAATCTCAGCTCACTGCAACCTCCCTTCCCAAGTTCCAGCGATTCTCCTGCCTCAGCCTCCCTAGTAGGTGGGACCACAGGTGTGTGCCATCATGCTTGGCTAATTTTTTTTTTGTATTTTTTTGTCTCTTTTTTTTAACATGCTTGCCTACATGCAGATTTCTTTTGTATTTTTAGTAAAGATGGGGTTTCACCATGTTGGCCAGGATGGTCTCAATCTCTTGACCTTGTGATCTGTCTGCCCCAGCCACCCAAAGTGCTAGGATTACAGGCATGAGCCACCGCACCCGGCCTGATTATAAGTTTTTATTTATTTATTTTAAATATGGGGTTTCACCGTGATGGCCAGGCTGGTCTTGAACTCCTGACCTCAGGTGATCCACCCACCTCAGCCTCCCAAAGTGCTAGGATTACAGACGTGAGCCACCATGCCTGGCCAAGTTTTTATTTATTCATTCATCCATTTTTTCTTTCTTTCTTTCTAAAGAACAACATTCATTTTTTATTTATTTGTGTTTTTCTTTTTCTTTTTTTTTTTTTTCGGAAGGAGTCTTACTCTGTCACCCAGGCTGGAGTGCAGTAGTGACATCTTGACTCACTGCAACCTCTGTAACCCGGATTCAAACGATTCTCCTGCCTCGGCCTACTGAGTAGCTGGGATTACAGGCGCCCGCCACTACGCCCAGCAAATTTTTGTATTTTTAGTAGAGATGGGGTTTCACCATGTTGGTCAGGCTGGTCTGAAACTCACTACCTCAGGTGATCCACCCACCTCAGCTTCCCAAAGTGCTGGGATTACTGTCATGAGCCACTGAGCCTGGCTATTTATTTTTATTTTTATTATTTTTTATTTTTTGAGATGGAGCCTCACTCTGTCATCCAGGCTGGAGTGCAGTGGCATGATCTCAGCTCACTGCAATCTTAACCTCCAGAGTTCAAGTGATTCTCTGCCTCAGCCTCCCTAGTAGCTTGAGCCACGCATGCCAGCTTTTTTTTTTTTTTTTTTTTTTCAGTAGAGAAGGGGTTTCACCACATTGGCCAGGATGGTCTCGAACTCTTGACCTCAGGTGATCCACCTGTAATCCCAAAGTGCTGGGATTACAGGTGTGAGTCACCACACCTGGCCTAATTTTTGTATGTTTTTTAGTAGAGATGGGGTTTCACCATGTTGGCCAGGATGGTCTCAATTTCTTGACCTCATGATCCACTCACCTGTGCCTCCCAAAGTGCTGGGATTACAGGTGTGAGCCGCCGCACCTGGCCTCATTTTTGTATTTGGATTCAGAACTCATCTTGGTGCCAAGACAACTGGCTTTGGCATGATTTATGATTCACTGGATTATGCAAAGAAAAATGAACCCAAATGTTGACTTGCAAGACATGCCTGGATGAGAAGAAAAAGACCTCAAGAAAACAAAGAAAGAAATACAGACCAGAATGAAGAAACTCAGGGGGACTGCAAAGACCAGTGTTGGTGCTGGCAAAAAGCTGAAGGAGTAAAGATGCTACAATGACATTATCTACGGCCATTGTGATTTTTCACAAGATTAATAAACTAAAAACTTTCACTCAGGAGGCTGAGGTAGGAGAATTGCTTGAACCCAGGAGGCTGAGATTGTGGCGAGCCGAAATTGCACCATTACACTCCAGCCTGGGCAACAAGGGCGAAACTCCACATCTGTAAACAACAACAACCAAAAAAAACTTCCTTGTGGGCCGGATGTGGTGGCTCATACCTGTAATCCCAGCACTGTGGGAGGCCGAGGTGGGTGGATCACCTGAGGTCAGGAGTTCCAGACCAGCCTGGCCAATATGGTGAAACCCCATCTCTACTAAAAATACAAAATTAGCCAGGCGTAGTGGTACATGCTTGTAATCCCAGCTACTCAGGAGCCTGAGGCAGGAGAATTACTTGAACCTGGGGTTGCGATGAGCCAAGATTGCACCATTGCACTCCAGCCTGGGCAACTTGAGCGAAACTCTGTCTCAAAAAAACAAACAAACAAAAAAAAACCACAAAACTTGTGTGTGAAAAAAAAAAACAATGAGGGTATGTCAAAGAGACACAGGAGTTGGCCAGGCACGGTGGCTCACGCCTGTAATCCAAGCACTTTGGAGGCCAAGGAGGGCGGATCCCCTGAGGTCAGGAGTTCAAAACCAGCCTGACCAACATGGTGAAACCCCATCTTTAAAAAAAAAAAAGAGAGACACAGGAAAGAGCTTTCCAACGGAAAGAGCTCTCAAAGGCCAAAGCTAGAACAAAATTAGCTAGAAAAGTATATTGGAAGTATATATGAAGCATATTTGATTTTAATCCAAAGTATAAATATCCACGAGTCCATCCTGATTAAATAAATGGCTAAAATAATAATGGGGAAGTAGAGACAATATCGCATATAAAAGGACTCCAGGTTGGGCGAGGTGGCTCATGCCTGTAATCCCAGCATTTTGGGAGGCTGAGGCAGGCAGATTACCTGAGGTCAGGAGTTCCAGACCAGTCTGGTCAACATGGCAAAATCCTGTCTCTACTAAAAATACAAAAATTAGCTGGGCATGGTAGTGCACACCTGTAATCCCAGCTACTTAGGAGGCTAAAGCAAGAGAATCACTTGAACTCAGGAGTCAGAGGTTGCAGTGAGCCGAGATTGTGCCACTGCACTCCAGCCTGGGCAATATTATTAATATGCTATATTAATAATAGAAAAAACTGGATGTGAAGGATATGGAATATGTGAGAACTCTCATAATACTTTTATAATTTCCTGCACAAGATATTCATGAAAAATGGCCAGGCGCAGTGGCTCACGCCTGTAATCCCAGCACTTTGGGAGGCTGAGGTGGCAGGATCATGAGGTCAGGAGATTGAGACCATCCTGGCCAACATAGTAAAACCCTGTCTCTACTAAAAATACAAAAATTAGCTGGGCATGGTTGCACGCACCTGTAGTCCCAGCTACTCAGGAAGCTGAGGCAGGAGAATTGCTTGAGCCCAGGAGGCAGAGTTTGCAATGAGCTGAGATTGTGCCACTGCACTCCAGCCTGAGCCAAGACTCCATCTCAAAAAAAAAAAAAAAAAGTTCATAAAATTAAGGTGGTCAGAAAATGTTTGATTTGGTTGGTTTAGTAGAGATAAGGTCTTGCTGTGTTGACCAGGCTAGTCTCAAACTCCTGGCCTCAAGGATTCTCCAGCCCTAGCCTCCCAAAGAGCTGGGTCTACAGGCATGCACTATGAGGCTTGGTCTAGAAAACTGTTCTAAAAATTTAACTTATTTTTGTTTATTTATTTATTTTGAAACAAGGTCTCACTCTGTTGTCCAGGTTGGAGTGCAGTGATATGATCATAACTCACAGCAGCCTCAACTTCCTGGGCTCAAGCCATCTTCCTGCCTCAGTCACCTAAATATGAATAGCTGGGATTATAGGGCCGGGTGTGGTGGCTCATACCTGTAAATCCCAGCATTTTGGGAGGCCAAGGCAGGCGGATCATCTGAGGTTGGGAGTTCGAGTCCAGCCTGACCAACATGGAGAAACCCTATCTCTACTAAAAATACAAAATTAGCCGGGCGTGGTGGTGCATGCCTGTAATCTCAGCTACTCAGGAGGCTGAGGCAGAAGAATCCCTTGAACCTGGGATTCGGAGGTTCCAGTGAGCCAAGATTGCGCCTTTGCACTCCAGCCTGGGTGAAGAGAGCGAAACTCTATCACAAAAAAAAAAAAAAAAAAAAAAATCGTTGGGACTATAGGCACACACCACCACATCTGGGGGACTCTTGTATTTTTTGTAGAGATGGGGTCTCACCATGTTACCTAGGCTGGTCTTGAAATCCTAGGCACAAGAAATCCTCCTACCTCAGTCTCCCATAAAATGCTGGGATTATAGGTGTGGGCCACTGTGCCCAGCTAAAAATTAAACTTATTTTTAAAAATTAACACCTTCAAAGATGTATCTTAGGCCAAGCGTGATCATGCTAATATACTCCAGCCTAAGCAACAGAGCAAAACCCTGGCTCAAACAAAACAAAACAAAAAAGATGTCCATCTCTAGGGCATCTAGTGTTAAAGATTAAGAAAGGGCTTGATGAAACAGAGTGCCCGTGCCCCATGTCCAGAATTTCTGGTTTAGGAAGTTTAGGGCTAGAGAATTTAGATTTCCTTTTTTTTTTTTTTTTTTTTTTTACGGAGTCTTTCACACTCTTTCACAGGCTGGAGTGCAGTAGAACAGTTTTTGCTAACTGCAACCACCACCACCAGGGTTAAAGCAAATAGCC
>CAUYLG010041218.1:0-49663 GCA_963573385.1 Cacajao melanocephalus | reverse complement strand
TGGGCTGAGACGATGGGGGTCTTCTAAATATACAATCATGTCACCTGCAAATTGAGACAATTTGACTTCCTCTTTTCCTAATTGAATACACTTTATTTCTTTTTCTTGCCTGATTGCTCCGGTTAGAACCTCTGATACTGTATTGAATAGGAGTAGTGAGAAAGGGCATTCTTGTGTAGTGCCAGATTTCAAAGGGAATGCTTCCAGTTTTTGCCCATTCAGTATGATATTGGCTGTAGGTTTGTCGTAAATACCTCTTATTGTTTTGAGATATGTTCCTTCGATACCTAGTTTATTGAAAGTTTTTAGCATAAAGCACTGTTGAATTTTGTCAAAGGCCTTCTCTGCATCTATTGAGATAATCATGTAGTTTTTGTCTTTGGTTCTGTTTATGTGGTAGATTATGTTTATAGACTTGTGTGTGTTGAACCAGCTTTGCATCCCTGGAATGAAGCCTACTTGATCATGATGGATAAGCTTTTTGATGTGCTCTTGCAATCAGTTTGCCAGTATTTTACTGAAGATTTTTGCACCTGTGTTCATCATGGAGATTGGCCTGAAATTTTTTTTTGTTAAGTCTTTGCCCAGTTTTGGTATCAGGATGATGTTGGTCTCATAAAATGATTTGGGAAGGATTTCCTCTTTTTGGATTGTTTGGAATAGTTTCAGAAGGAATGGTACCAGCTTCTCTTTGTACATCTGGTAGAATTCAGCTGTGAACCAGTCTGGACCTGGAATTTTTTTGGTTGGTAGGCCATTGATTGCTGTCTCAATTTCAGACCTTGTTATTGGTCTGTTCAAGGTTTCAACTTCTTCCTAGTTTACGCCTGGGAGGGTATAAGTGTCCAGGAATTTATCCATTTCTTCCAGGTTTATGGTTTATGTGCATAGAGTTGTTTGTGGTAATATCTGATGGTGTTTGTATTTCTGTGGAATCATTGGTGATATCCCCTTTATCATATTGTATTGCATCTATTTGGTCTTCTCCCTTTTCTTTTTTATTAATCTGGCTAGCTGTCAATTTTGTTGATCTTTTCAAAAAACCAGCTCCTAGATTTATTGATTTTTTGAACGGTTTTTTGTGTTTCTATCTCCTTCAGTTCTGTTCTGATCTTAGTTATCTCTTGCCTTCTGCTAGCTTTTGAGTTTTTTTTTTTTGATCTTGCTCCTCTAGCTCTTTCAATTTTGACAATCGGGTGTTGATTTTAGATCGTTCCTCACTTCTCATGTGGACATTTATTACTATACATTTCCCTCTAGACACTGCTTTAAATGTATCCCAGGGATTCTGGTACATTGTGTCTTCGTGCTCATTGGTTTCAAAGAACATCTTTATTTCTGCCTTCATTTCATTGTTTATCCAGTCAACATTCAGGAGCCAGTTGTTCAGTTTCCATGAAGCTGTGTGGTTCTGAGATAGTTTCTTGATTCTGAGTTCTAATTTGATGGCCCTGTGGTCTGAGAGACTGTTGGTTATGATTTCCATTCTTTTGCATTTGCTGAGGAGTGATTTACTTCCAATTATGTGGTCAGTTTTAGAGTTGGTACCATGCAGTGCTGAGAAGAATGTATATTCTGTGCATTTGGGGTGGAGATTTCTGTAGATGTCTCTTAGGTGCGCTTGGTCCAGATCTGAGTTCAAGTCCCGGATATCCTTGTTAATTTTCTGTCTTGTTGATCTGTCTAATATTGACAGTGGAGTGTTAAAGTCTCCCACTATTATTGTGTGGGACTCTAAGTCTCTTTGTAGGTTGTTAAGAACTTGCTTTATGTATCTAGGTGCTCCTGTATTGGGTGTGTTTATATTTAAGATCGTTAGCTTTTCTTGATGCATTGATCCTTTTACCATTGTGTAATGCCCTTCTTTGTCTCTTTTGATCTTTGTTGGTTTAAAGTCCATTTTATCAGAGACTAGGATTGCAACTCCTGCCTTTTTTTGCTCTCCATTTGCATGATAAATGTCTTTATTTTGAGCCTATGTGTGTCCTTGCACGTGAGATGGGTTTCCTGAATATAGCACACCGATGGGTCTTGACTTTTTATCCCATTTGCCAGTCTGTGCCTTTTGATTGGAGCCTTTAGCTTATTTACATTTAAGGTTAATATTGTTATGTGTAAATCTGATCCTGCCATTTTGATGTTAGCTGGATGTTTTGCCCATTCGTTGTTGCATTTGTTTCATTGTGTCGATGGTCTTTACAATTTGGTACATTTTTATAGTGGCTGGTACTGGTTGTTCCTTTTCTTGTTTAGTGCTTCTTTCAGGAGCTCTTTTAGGGCAGGCCTAGTGGTGACAAAATCTCTCAGCAATTGCTTGTCCATAAAGGATTTTCTTTCTCCTTCGCTTATGAAGCTTAGTTTGGCTGGATATTGAAATTCTAGGTTGAAATTTCTTTCCTTTAGGGATGTTGAATATTGGCCCCACTCTCTTTCAGATTGTAGGGTTTCTGCCAAGAGATCCACTGTGAGTCTGATGGGCTTCCCTTTGTGGGTAACCTGACCTTTCTCTCTGGCTGCCCTTAGCATTTTTTCCTTCATTTCAACCCTGGTAAATCTGACAATTATGTGGCTTGGGGTTGCTCTTCTTGAGGAATATCTTTGTGGTTTTCTCTGTATTTCCTGGATTTGAATGGTGGCCTGGCTTGCTAGGTTGCGGATGTTCTTCTGGATAATGTCCTGAAGAGTGTTGTCCAGCTTGGATTCATTCTCTCCATCACATTCAGGTACACCTATCAAACGTAGGTTAGGTCTTTTCACGTAATCCCATATTTCTTGGAGGCTTTGTTCATTTCTTTTCACTCTTTTTTCTCTATTCTTGCCTTCTCATTTTATTTCATTGAGTTGATCTTCAATGTCTGATATCCTTTCATCTGCTTGGTTGATTTGGCTATTGAAACTTGTGTATGCTTCGTGAAGTTCTCGTGCTGTGTTTTTCAGCTCCATCAAGTTGTTTATATTCTTCTCTAAGCTGTTTATTCTAGTTAGCTTCTCATCTAACCTTTTTTCTAGGTTCTTAGTTTCTTTGTATTGGGTTAGCACATGCTCTTTTAGCTCTGAGAAGTTTGTTACTACCCACCTTCTGAAGCCTGTTTCTGTCAATCATCAGATTCATTCTCCATCCATCTTTGATCCCTAGCTGGTAAGGAGTTGTGATCCCTTGGAGGAGGAGAGGCATTTCGGTTTTTGGTGTTTTCATCCTTTTTGTGCTGGTTTCTTCCCCTCTTGGTGGCTTTATCTACCTGTGGTCTTTGTAGTTGGTGACTTTTGGATGGGGTCTCTGAGTGGACATCCTTTGTGTTAATGATGAAGTTATTTCTTTCTGTTTCTTAGTTTTCCTTCTAACAGTCAGGTCCCTCTGCTGCAGGACTGTGGGAGGTCCACTCCAGACCCTGCTTGCCCTGGGGATCACCCGTGAGGGCTGCAGAACAGTAAGGGTTGCTGCTGGTTTCTTCTGGTATCTTTGTCCCAGAAGGGTACCTGCCAGATATCAGCCTGAGCTCTCCTTTATGAGGTGTGTCTTCGGGTATATGGGGGTCGGGATCTGCTTGAGGAGACAGTCTGTCCCTTATAGGAACTCAAGTGCTGTGCTGGGTGCTCCGTTCCGTGCAGAGCTGCTGGGCAGGTACTTTTAAGTCTGCTGCAGCTGAACTCATAACCACCTCCTTTCCCGGGTGCTCTGTCCTAGGAAGATTGGCTTTATTTATAAGTTCCTGTCATGCTGCTGCCTTTTTTCATAGATGCCCTGCCCCACACGGAGTAGTCAAGTCACAGTCTGCCCGCAGAGGTGTTGCCGAGCTGCTGCAGGCTCTGCCCAGCTGCTGTGTGAACTGCCTCAATAGTGGCAGACTGCCTGGGTAGTGGTATTTATCCTTCCCCCAACTTATCTGGACCATCCTGGGTCCAGCTGTGCTTGCTGAGAAACTCTCAATCCAGAGCGTTTCAGATTGCTTGTTTTGTGGGGGTGGTACCCGCCGAGCCAGATCGCCTGGCTCCCTGTCTCTGCCCCCTCCCTTTCAGTTGAATGGGTGGCTCTGTCTCCCAGGTGTTCTAGGCACCAGTTGAAATGGCCACCCAGATTTGTATGAGTTTCTGTGTGCCAACCTGGCACTGGCTGAAAGTGCCATGCTGAAAACTCATGGCGCTTTTCGGCCCAGGAATCTCCTGGTCTGTGGGCAGTGAAAATTTGTTTGGAAATGCGGTGGGCACTCACCCTCCTGTGCTGTTCTCGCTGGGAACTGCACTCCAGAGATGTTCCTATTCAGCCATCTTGGATCCTCCCTCAAGGAGGAAGCTTTTGAAGTCAGCTGGAAGTGACACTTTTTTTTCAAAATGTGCAGGGAAGAATAACTCTCTCCCATCAATGTGGTAGGAAAATAAAATATATTAGTAGTTAATAAGTAACATTTGTTGAGAATGTATATCCTAGATATTATATTATGCTGTTTATATGCAATATTTCAAAAATACTCACACTTATGAGTTATGAATGATCCTTATGCCTATTACAATGATGACAATTCTGAGGCTTAGGTTAAATAATTGCAAGAATTCCCAAAAGCAGCAAAGGATTCGAACCAGGACTTGAATGCAGATGACCTGACCCCAAAGCCTATGCATGTAACACTTTTTCATATTGACGTGTGTGATAGTTAACCTTATGTGTCAACTTGACTGGACCAAGGGATGCTAAGATTAAACATTATTTCTGGGTGTTTCTGGGAGGGCATTTCTGGATGAGATTAGCATTTGAATCAGTGGACTCAGTAAAGTAAATGTTCCTCCCCAGTGTGAGAGGTCATCATTGAATCCACGGAGGGTCTAAAAAGAACAAAAAGGCAGAGGAAGGGGGAATTCACACCTGTTGCTTCCTGCCTGTCTGCTTGAGCTAGGCCATTAGTCTCCTGTTCTTGTACTGGGTTTAACATCATTGGATTTCCTGGTTCTCAGGCTGGAATTACACTGCCGGCTTTCCTGGGTCTCTAGCTGGCAGAGGGAAGACTGTGGGACTTCTCTGTTTCCCTAATTGTGTGAGCCGGCTCCGAATAATAAATCTCTCTCTCATATGTATATATGTACATCGACGTGGATATGGATTCATATCCTGTTGGTTTTGTTTCTCTGGAGAACCCTTACTAATGCTATACTTCGTGGTGTCACTGATAACTAAAGTTTTATTTTTTCCTGCTGTGTCTCTAATTTGTGAAAACTTGGACAAGTTAAATGACTGCACAAACCCTGAGTTTCCTAAAGCTTTAAAAAGTGAATGATTACACCTATCTTATAGAGTTGTCGTAATGCCTAAAAAAGAAAGAAAAGGAATATAAATTGCTTAGTGATATGTCTGGTGCATAGACTGTGTAATAACTGAGACCATCCGCTGAGAACCTGAACAGCGTCATATAGCCTTTAAAAGAAGAAGAATAGGGAAATACAAATGAAGGAAGAAGGCAAGAACAAAACTGACTAGCAGGCATTAGCTACAGCATTAGGGCAAATGATTACGTATCAGTATAGCTGGTAATGTCTGTTACTTAAAAGCTTAGCTTTGTGAATGGAATAAAGAGAAGCTGATACCACCTAGCAATTATTTAGGTACCTGATACAAGGGAATCTCTGAACCACCCAGAAGGATAGGGAGTATTTTGAGACAAATCGAGGGAATTTAGTCAACCTGGACAATGTGAGAAGAGAAACATTTTCCAGGATAACATAAGGACATTTTCATAGCAACATGTGGCCAAGGGTTTCTATCAAAACACCAAATGATAATATAAAAATTCAGGTCATCAGTTCTATGTGGTATTGGTAGTTCCAGAATATATTGCTATAGAAATTAACAGGTAGTATGCTCTCTAATTTTAATCTTATTGGCTCGGAACCCATTCAGGCACCACTGTAATTTAATATATAGCTGCGTGGTACCCTGTAAGACTGTCAAGATTCTCATACCCAGTGTGGGCAAAACCTTATGAGCAAAATTCCCCCATTATTTTGTTTGACTGAAAAACCTTCCTAATTGTGTGTGTTGCAAGTTACTTTTGTACCATATAATTATAGGAAAAAACTAACTTTGAAATGTGAAGTCATATGAGTTCCTCAGGATTTTCTAAGGACTGTCATTGGCTTTACGCAGATAGAGACAACTTATTACCTTCATCTTCTGTATCACTTCTCAACCATATCTGCAAATGTACCTATTATCCACAACAATCAGTGATCTTTATATTAAAGAAAGCAAGATATGGCAAGATTTCACAACTTGAAGCTGATTTAAGTGTCTTGTAGCCTGTTATACAACCTGGTTGCAAGTAAAGAACAAGTCTTTTAAAAACCATAATCTATGTTTTGGCTCTCAGAAGCAAATGTTATTACACATAGTCCATCATGAGAAACCAGAGAAAATTAGTAGGATAGCTTACTCATTGTTTTGTTGTATGCCTTCTAAAAATATTATGAGTTTGAACGTTTTCATAAATAGTATATTGTGGCAGTTAATTTTAGGTGTCAACATTATTAGGCCACAGGATGCCCAAATATGTGGTTAAATATTATTTGTGGGTGTGTCTGTGAAGGTGTTTCTGGAAGAGATCGGCATTTGAATTTTTGGATTAAATGAAGCAGATGGGCTTCTCAGTGGGGGTAGGTACCATCCAATCTGTTGAGGGTGTAACTCGAACAAAAAGATGGAGGAAGGTTCAATTCCCTCTCTGCCAGACTGTTTGAGCTGAGTCATCCATCTTCTCCTATTTTTGGCACTCCTAGTTTTCAGACCTTCAGATTTAGACTGGAATCTACACCACTGGCTCTCCAGTTTTCAGGCCTTCAAACTAAACCACAGGCTTTCCTGGGTCTTTAGATTACAGATGGCAGATCATGGGACTTCTTAGTCTCCGTAATTGCCTAAGACAATATTTTTGATAAATTCGTTTCTAGGGATTCTCTCTCCCTCTCTATGTCTCTCTCTCTCTCTCTGTCTCTGTCTCTGTCTGTCTCTCTCTATATATGTATAAACATATACACAATTTTTATAATTTTTTAAAATTTTGTGAGTACATAGTAGGTATATATATTCATAGAGTATATGAAATATTTTGATACAGGTATGCAATATGAAATAAACACATAATGGAGAATGGGGTATCAATCCCCTGAAGCATTTATCCTTTGAGGTACAAACAATCCAATTACATTCTTTAAGACACAGAATTAAGTTATTATTTACTATAGATGTCCTATTGTGCTATAAAATATAAGTCTCATTCATTCTCTCTCATCTTTTTGGACCCACTAACAAACCCTCAGTACCCTTCCCAGCGTCTGGCAACCATCCTTCTACTCTCTATGTCCATGAGTCAAATTGTTTTGATTTTAAGGTGTCACAAATAAGCGAGAACATGTGATGATTGTCTTTCTGTGCCTGGCTTATTTCACTTACCATAATGATCTCCAGTTTCACCCATGTTTTTGCAAATGATAAGGTCTCATTCTTGTTCGTGGCTGAATAGTACTCCATTGTGCATACGTACCACATTTTCTTTATCCATTCATCTGTTGAAAGACATCCAGTTGCTTCCAAATCTTAGCTATTGTAAACAGTACTGCAACAATCACAGGAGTGCAGACATCTCTTCAATATACTGATTTTCTTTCTTTTGGTTATACAGGCAGCGGTGGCATTGTTGGTCATTTGGTAGCTCAATTTTTAGTTTTGTGAGGAGCCTGCAAACTGTTTTTCATAGTGGTTGTACTAATTTACATCCCATCAACAGTGTACAAGTGGTCCCTTTTCTCCACATCCTCTCCAGCATTTGTTACTAACTGTCTTTTGGATATAAGCCATTTTATATCAAGAAAGAGAGTATATATGGATAGATAGAGAGATATTCTCATCTCTTAGTGGAGAAAGATTTTGACCCAATCTTGGGGCCACATCAGATTTTATGTGCATGTGCATGTGTGTGTGTATGTTTGTGTGTGTGTATTTTATAATACAATCTATTTCTATAGACATGCATATATATGTATATATACACATGCAAATATATATACACATATATATTATACATTTATATATAAAGTACATATAAATTTATATATGTACTTTAAATACATATATAAATTTAAATTGTAACTATATTTTATAATACAATCTATTTGTATATACTGTATTATACATGTTATACATGTATATTTTATAATACAGTATATACAAAATATACAATCTATTTGTATAGATTGTATTACAAAATATAGTTACAATTTACTTTAAATTTAATCTGTACTTAACATGTTTGAAACATTGATTATTTATTTATTTTTTATAATTTTTAAAAATAGAGATAAGGTCTCACTGTGTTGCCCAGGCTGGTCTCAGATGCCTGAGTTCAAGTGATCCTCTCTTCTTGGGCTCTCAAAATGCCAGGATTACAGGTGTCAGTGACTGTGCTAGGCCAAAGCATTGATAATTTAAACCTCTCAGATCATTACAAAGAAAAGTGAATTTTAAAATATTTTCATGAATTAAGTTGTAGAGAAACAGGGTAGAAATCTAGGTCCCTATTTGAAGAATGAAAGATTTGTGATTGAGAGAAAGACAGGGAGCAGTATGAATCTCTGCACATTCCTGCAAAGCCCACTGGGGAAGACAAACTTACATGAAGATAAAAGTTGTTCATTTTTAGGAGTTAAATTAGAAATGAGCTTAGGGTGATATCTGAAACCAAGAGGAAAGGAATTTAACATTTATCAGATTCTTCCCCTAGAGTAAAATGTAGAAGAATCACATACACATCTATTAGAGGGAACATCTTTCTTTATTAGCATGTACATCATTAATTTGAGAGATACTAACTTCAGGATAGAAGTTAATTAACTGTGAGATCAATACCTAATGCTGATTTCACTTTTTCCTTCTCTCTAACAACACCAAACTAATAAAAGCATCACGTTCTTGAATAAAACTTACTTGACCAGAACCTTAACATAAATAGTTCCCTGAGGCGCTCATCAAGAAGGAAAAGGTGGTTGAGTTGGTGAAATTTGGGTGTTCACCAAAACTAGGTAAAACTAAGATTATGTGATAGGCCAGGTTCTCTGAGTTATATAAATATATTCTTTAAAAATGGTCAAAAATAAGATGATTCATTATTTCATCATATAATTTGTATGTAGACTTTCAATCAATTTTATTCTGTTTATATCATGGTCAGAATTTTCTGGAGGAGATAGATTATATCTTCCTTTTATTAAGGTGCAGAATTCCCAGGCTTACAGTGAGCACTTTATATTTCTTGAGGAGATTCTCATTTTTTAGTAAAAACAATTTTGATCCAAACTTGGGGCCACATCAGAGGAAAGCTGGGATATCCTTTATGTGATGCATTTTAGTCTGCTAGGTAGCAATTTTAGTTATAAGAGCTTTGTTCTAAAGGCAGTGGCAGAGGAAAGTATCTGTTTAGTTTCATCATCCAATACCAGTGTCCAAAGTGTCTATTAAAAAATATTAATGTTAGAGGCCAAGCATTAACCATCCTGAAACTGAGCATGAAATTGAAGTGCAGAACGTACTTGAAATCATTCACTTTCCTTATTTCTCTCTCTCTAAACCAAAGACTTGGCATTCTTCCCCCAAGGTACGGTATCTGTTTCTGTAATGACTTTTTTTTGTTCCAAGCTAATTGCTTTAGAATGCTCTGCTACATTTCACATGTTTTATGGGTCTCTTGCTAGTGACTTGAGTTAATACATAAAAAACGCTTAGAACACTGTCACATGTAAGCAGCTAATATCTGTTTGCTATGGTTATTATAATTGTAATAATAATCATTATTTTAAATTTCACTGACTGGTTTGCAATAATCGATGTAAGATAGAATATGTAAAGTAGGATATGTGGGGGGTTGAACCCTGGAAGCGCACAGGAAAATTTAAACAAACGTAAGGAATTCTGGGAAGACAGTGAGTTGAGCACAGTTTGAGTCTTCCAGAATCCCTTAAAAAAGTGAAGCACAGAGATAGCAAAACCAAGGACTCATAGACATTATTTACCACAAAACGGCTGGCAAAAGCATTTGGACTGACATTAACATAAGGACTGGAGTGTATATTAAATATCAGATATATATTTACCTGTAGAACCAAGATACAGTGGTGTTTTCATAGACATCACGGGGTATCTAAAACTATATTCTCCAATACGCTAACACAAGTGGGGGAAAATAGAAGATGTTCTCAAAAAGTAGAATGAGCTTGCTGCTTGCTTTATACATATATTCTAGTCACTAAAAAAAAAGACAAAATATAATTCGATCAAATCTTACTTTCACAAACAATTATGGATCAATGAATGCGGAAATGAACACAGTTGGCTGATAATCTCACGAAATAGAAACCAACATTGCAAACATTTTTATGAAAAGCACATACAACTCGCCTTTGAAATAGACACACTGAAGTAGGTATGGTTGTATGTGTTCTTTCGTCCAAAAGTTTATGTACCTCCTGCAGTTATTAGTTCAGCAAATGATGATCAAGAGCCAACATGTGCCATGCACAATTATGGGTGCTGGGTTCAGTGACTGGCAGAAGCAAAGAAAACTAACAATAAGAAATCAAGCTGGCATGTACAGTCACATCGAGCATGTAGGCATTAATCAAATAACCTTGTCAATAAATGTCATATCACCTCTGCGTAAAATAGAAAGGTGTGTGGTACTAGGAGAATAACAAATAGGAAGATCACACCTAGTCTGATAGAAAATAATGGATTATCTGGAAAAAGCAATATTTGAACTAAAATATGACTGATGAATAGGGTTTAAGGAGGCATAAACCTGGAGGAGGAGTGGAGGCAGAGAAGGGTGCTTTAGAGCGGAGTGGAGAGCCTGTGCAGAAGCCTTGAATGAGGAAGGAGGATGGTATATTCCGGGATCCAGAGGATACCCAGTGCGTCTGGCGGGCATAGAGTAAAGAAGGGTGGGATAGGAGAAAAAGCTGGAACCTGGGGAGGTAACTGTGTAATTTATTGTTTAAACTGGATCACTTCTGAGAGTGAAAGGGAGGTCCTATCAGTGATGACACCAGAACAGCAGGTGGCAGCTAGGACGCTGAGTCAACCTAATTATAGGCTGTGTTGCAGCTAGGTCTTTATGCAGAGAATATTGTTTGGAAGGATTTTAAGCATAGGTTTACATTTTGGCTGCTGCAGTGGGGAGAGTGGATTATAATGAGACAAGCCTGCATGTGGGAAGACTATCAATTAGCGTGCTTGTCTCCCAGAGACAGGCTGAAAGGCAGTTTCTCTTGCTGTGTTTTTTTGTTTGTGAGCTTGTTATATACTTCTTTTTTTGCATGTCAAAATTCTGGCCTAAAATCATACTAGCAGTTTCTCTTCCTTTCCATGACTGGAGTCTGAGAAATGCTGGCTACTTCCGATGCCCATATCTGAAGTATCTAGGGATAAAGTTAGGACAAATAAAAAATGACTATGTTTTAATTACTATAGCATAATGTGTCTGTTTGTTCCCTCTCTCTCTCTCTCAATACACACACACACACACACACACACACACACACACACACGTGTTTATATGTTTACTTACTAAATATTTAACAAACTGTACTAAAATTATTAAAAACCTTATTCAATGAGCTAAACTTCTTTTAGAGAGGTATCAGCTACTCTGTAAGTATAGCCTACACTTCAAAAATATTTAGTGGATCTGGTTTCTTTCTTAAAAAGAAATGTGTCTTCTTTCAATTTTGGTAGTAAAACATATTCATTAAAGGAATAAATGACAGTACAGAGAAGTTTTTAAAAACATAACGTTAAAAACAGCAAATGCCACATGTTTTAACCTGGCTAAAATTCATCTATATGTTTGTTTCCTGCTTTTCTTTTTAAACTTAATATTACATCATAGGTAATTTTACAAGATTTAGCAAACAAAAGTTCAAGTTGCCCTTTTAATTGAATCCCATATGAGCAACAAGTTTTTTTTTTTTTTGTATAATCATATCTTAAATATTGCATGGAACTTGCTTTAACTTTTTCATTTGGAATTCAAATGTAACTGGACGTCCTGCATTTCTTTCCGGCAATGGTACTTATAAACAGTTAGCCTGGTGCAGTGGCTCCTGCCAGCCAGTAATCCCAGCACTTTGGGAGGCTGAGGCAGAAGGATCGCTTGAGCCCAGAAGTTTCTGACCAGCCTGAGCAGCATAGGAAGACCACGTCTCTACACAAAATTTAAATATTTGCTGGACATGCTGATGCGTGCCTGTAGTTCCAGCTACGAGAAGTTGAGGCAGTAGGGTCACTTGAACCCAGAGGTGGAGGTTGCATTGAGCTGTGATCCGGCCACTACAATCCAGTCTGGGCAACACAGGGAGACCTGATCTCAAAAACAAAACAAAACAAAACAAACATTTTTCTTGTTTGTTTAATGTACTCTTCATAAACAATTACAAATATTTTAACATTGTGTTAAACATTTTAAAGCAGGAAAATATATGTCATTTTTGAAGTCTATCTTTGGATAGATTTCCAGAAGGAAATGTCTTTCAGGTAATCTGACACCTAAGATTAAATATATGCCTATTTTTAACCTTATTTTATAGACACCAGTTTCCTTTTTATTTAGGCAGTTAGTTTGAGGACTGACTTTTAAGTATAGGTAATTTAGACTATTCTTCAAGAATTTATTCTTACTGGATGGCAATCCAGTTCCTTCTAAAGTATTGCTTGAACTCATAGATATTTCAATGAAGGAGATTTCTGGACATGGTAAATATATATTTCTCTGGGTTCCCTTCATTCTATTCCTGTGCTCAGGTTTTTACCAAACAACCTGTGATATATTATCCCAGCCTCACTTTTTTTTCTTTGTTCTCCCCTTTATTATCTGTATTATGCCCTTATATTTTGTGCTTTGCATTTATACAGAATTTACACAATAAATGTTTGTTCAGTCATGTCTTTTGGACTTCCAAATGTTGGCTTTCACAATTAGCAGCCGGGTGACGTTAGTCATGCTACTTATTCTCTGAGCTTTGGTATCTTTATCTATAATAATTAGGCAATGGGATTTTTGTCATGATAAAATGAGAACATTTTGAAGACACCACTTAATGTATCAGGGACATAGTATATGCTTAATGTATTCCTGAGAACACTTAATGCAGACTAATAAAGACTAATTGACTTGAGCAGTGCTTTTCAGGTCAGTTGCATACCTCCCTCAAGCATGCAAACCTTGATGGTAACCATCAGCTGGGGTCCCCCTAAATGGATTCAGATTCTTTCTGAATATGGTTCTTATCCAAAACTGGACAGCAGAAAGATGAACTGATGATAACTAGACTTAGACTCTGGAATAACAACTACAGTTTGACATTTAGCATAAGCACCATCATAGTTAAAAGAAGCCTTCTTAGATAAAGTGTGTTTCATAGTGGGTAAGTAAACACATTTTAGGGGGTGGTGAAGTAAACTATTTGTGTAGTGCAGTGGAATTTAAAGTTGCGTATCCTCTTCAGGATGTTTCATATTCTAGCACGGTGCCAATTGTAGTAAAATCGGTCTTTTTACGGAACAATGTCTTTATAACTAATAACAAATAATCTTACTTTATCCATTATATTTTATTTTTCAAGGGTGCTGCATATTAGAAGTGCTGTTACTTACCTAGTATCTGAGAAGGGCTTCTCTGGCTTTGTTTTGTTTTTATGATTCTGTCAATTTTCTCCCTTGTTCATGCTCTTGATACACCTTGAAGAGTGTCCCACCAAGACTGTGGTGCTTACAAGATTGTCATGAGCCTCTGGCTTTTGGCTAAAAGAATAACTACAAGACTGTATCTGAGCAAAAAATAACTTCCTGATGAACAGTCAAATGTGCACAACTACTAAATACTTCCCTAACGACAGCGGTAGCTCAGGATTTTAGGGTTTGATCACTTTACTGTTATAGAGGCCTCATTCTCATTGACGCACACTTGTATCCATTATTATTCAATACATATTAAATTATTCTCAGAGTTCAAAGCTAAATAGTATTAATACATATTTCTGTCCAGAATGACCTCTGTCACTCAGTATGTTTCCTGCAGCCGTTAAGCCCGGAGGTAACTGAAGCTTTGTAGTGCAGTAGTTCCATAAGTCAAATGCCAGGAACATCTATTTGTCATCTTTTTAAAATGCATTTTTGTTAATGTTGAAAGCACTTAGCGTGTAAAATGCTTACCTTTTCAATTTATTTTTAATGATTTTTTCATTGGGTGGTTTTGATCAGGGCTTTAGGTATAAATTCTCAATAAGCAAGTGAAATAAACCAGGTATTCCTCAAATTTTTACAACCTCCATTGATGGTTCAGTGTCTCAGTGACACCAAATGTAATTCTACCTCTTGCACTAGAGCATTTCCCGGGGTTCTTAATATGATTTCCTTGTCTCTCTCCAGACTTCTGGTTAATCCACTGCTATTCTAAGCCTTTATCACTGGGTGGCACCCTGCACCTTATTTGGATCTTTTCTCCCTGCGAGTCTCTCTTCTTTAATGTAACTGCATTGTGGTCAATAGCTGCAGTCTAGACTGATGCCCACGTTTGGGATGCTGGCTCTGAAATGTATTAATTCTCTGACAATAGACAACCTAGATAACATCTGTTCAGCAAAATAAAGATAACAGTAGTAACTACCTTATTAGTATCTTGGGAGAATTAAAACTTTAATTTAAAATATTTAGAAGAATGTCTGGCAAATAGAAAACATCCACTAAAATTTGTCTATCATTTATATTACCATATTCAGAATATTATAATAGAGTCCAGTTCCAGTTACAAACATAAGTCAGTCATAGAATTTGAGGAACAGACAAAAAAACATACAGAATTAAGAAAAAAGGCTAATGACTGTGCTCATAATAGAAGTAAAAAAAAGTACTGTGGAGGACAATGAAGCAGAGAATTCAAAGCTAACTTGTGGTCTTCAAATATTAATTTCCAACCACTTATCAAAAGCGTTGTAAGAATAAAAACCCGGGCTTGTTCTTTATAAGAATCACATCTTATATCTCTCATAATAGCTGTATAAAATAAAAAATATGTATGCCCATTTTCCAGCTTAAAAAAAAAACTGAGCTTGTTATAATAGATGTTAAGAATTTGCCCAAGGTACCTCCTCCTGTAACTGAAAGACCACAGATTTAAGTTCAGGTTTGTTTTATTTTACAGAGCACTGTCTTCTCTGTCATCCATCTATATTTTCTATCTCAGCTGTTACTGGTTGAAATGTTATGCCTGCCTCTACGTATTGTTCCTATATTCTGGAAGGGATTGAGTTGCCTGTGACACCTAATAAGAAAATCATAAACATGTCTGCAGATTGAGTCTCGTCTCATTTCTGAGGTGAGCGCTGAGCCGAAAGAGCTGCCAATCTCTCATTTAACTCCTCACAATTCTTGCAACGTTCCCCTCCTCTCTGACAGTTGTATCAGCTTTTCTGCTGCTGCTTGTGCTGAGAAAGCTTCCAGAACACACAACCCAACTAGAAATAACTTGGTGACAAGTTTGCTAGGGGATTCCTTCATAAAGAAGGTCCGGACTGGGAGGAAAGTGTCCTGCAGATTGCTCTACTACTCAGCAGACCACCTAGGTCATTCAAATGTGGCTTTAGAGCAGTGGGAGCATTTTATTTTTTCACCTGAAATGTGTGGAGCAATCAAGTGTGCCCAAGAATTTGTTACCGAAAGAAGCGAGTTTCAATGACAATGAAAATATAAGGTAACAAAGTTTTCTTTTTTTCTTACACAAGAGTTGGACCTGATAATGTAAAATGAGAAAATCAGAAAGTATAAGAGGTAGGAGAAGTTGAAGAAAGAGTTCAAGCTCCAAGATTCTGTGCACTAGCTCATCGCCTTTCAGTATCTTTCTTGATGTAGAATGTGGCCCAAAAATTCTCTTCACTATTTTTTTCAGGACGTAGATAAAAACAGAAGTGGCTTTATATACAAATGTGGTGACTCTACATGGTGTGATTGCAAATGTCCAAAAGGCCCTAGCTTCGTGTTGGCAGTGACATTAATGCACAGATGCGCACACCCACATACACACGCCACCCTCATGCCCCACACTCTACAAAAACAGATATCCCCAACATGCCAACACACACACACACAAACACACACTATCTTCATACATCACATCCTCCAAACGCATATACACGAGTACACAGACAAACATGCCCTCACACGCTCCAAAAAACACTTGACTCTCCCACCAGATGAAGAGGCAAAAGGTAGAGGATCTGAAAGGATATGAATGAAATTTGCCGAGCACTGAAATTCTACTGTAGGGACTTTAGTACAAACTTGGTGGTTTTTACTTTGGTACATTTAAATTTAAAGTTACTTGGAAATATATCACATTTGAAATGGCTGCTGGTCAGATATTCTTTAATGTGAATATTCTTCTGATCATTTCTTGGGAATAGATTTTGACAGACAGACTGCACATTCTGAGGGCCTAAGGCTAAAGGGAAAATAAAACAAGGGCAAAAAGAGGATGCTGAGGTGCCCCCGACAAACTCGGCTAACACAGTGATTTGTCCTGAGGTCAGTGCTGAATGAAAACCTGCAGACACCACTGAGAGCTGCCCATAGGAAGGAACAAAAGGTTATAGAGAACACTGCAGCTAAAGAGTACATTTCTCTACTTACACCAATGCGATGCTTGAAAGGTCTCTGTGGTCTATATAAAAATGAAAGTTACTGGATACCATTAAATTAAATGAGACGTTCCTGACCTCAGGTCTGGCAATCATCCATCCCAAAATCTTTAATTCTATCCAAGGTTTAAAACTTTTGATCTTTAATGATAGCAAATGTGTATTAGTTTGTCTTTTAATTTGTGGAATTACATAGGTGTTTTAATATTTGGGTAGGCACACTTGATGACAAAAAGCCAAAAAGTTTTGAGAAGCTGAAACCAAAAGTCTATGATTAATGTAGATGGAATGGCCTGTTTCAATATTTAGTGTGGGTTAGAAGGGTGCTTTATCACAATGTCTTATGGGCAGATGACTCAAGCTGGACATGTATAAAAGATTTTAGTTAAGGAGATACTCATTAAGGAACATCTACTACCTCCTTTCTTTGGTAACAAATGCTGCCCTCCAACCTGAGACTTCGGCTCCCTTTCCTTCTAGTTTTTTAAAGGTTGGCATCTAAGGAACAGCGGAATGGGAGATATTTCTTTGACGTTCCATTAGCTTTAAACTTACCTCCGTTTATCCAACTGATAAAGCCAACATCCATGAACTTGGACAGCATTCCTTGAAGGGCTATTTGTTTACTCACACTTCTGGCTGTGGAAATGACTTACAGAACAGATGGAGACCAAGTTAGGTTTAAAAGTGCTTAATATTGGGTTGTACCGTCTGCATTCAGTATGAGCTCGAGTAAGGTAGTTTTGAGGCTGTGTTCAATAATTTTTACTATAGCAGAAGAAAAGAATAGAAAAGCTGCTATACTAAACCTCGAATCTTAACTGTAAAATTATGTTATTTTGCAAGGTAAGAATATTCTTATATTTACTTTAAAATGTTTTGTGGAAGATCAGTAAAGGGATGCATGATGACGAACAACTGTGCATTAAATTTGGTCAACGTGGAAAGGTCTTTTGGAATTTGAGATAAAATTGCCTTTATTTTTATTATAGTGAGATTACCCTCTTTCCACACTCTGATTTTCTGAATAATTCCTATTACTTATTTAACTTTGTTTAGAGTATATATGATGTCAACTCAAAATAAAAATATAAAGAGGGACTATCTAGAATTTAAAATATCTACCTCAGTAGATAGTAGACTAGTCCTTAAACTATTAAATTGATTACTTGCCAGACTGATTTGTTTATTCATTAAATGTTTCAGTGAGGAAGTATTTATTGAGGACTTACTCTATGCCTGGTTCTGTTCTTCAATAAGGAGACAGTGCTAAAACGAGGCAAATAAGAACTTTCTCCTCAGTCTCCTTTTATAGCAAGGGAGACAAACAAATAAACATATAGCTCCCAAATTCCCATTAAAATACATGGGCTTAAAGAGGATGAAAAATAAAAACGCACTACCTAAAACACTGGGGTTACAGGGCAATCAGTTTCAGAAGAAATTTTATTAACTATATTTTCAAAAGAAAAAGTGAGATTGCTAATCACCATGCTTTGCCTCAAGAAACAGCAAGGTTAACTGCCTGTAAGAAGACATGACCTGCCCTGCCCCTGTTGTTTGTCCCTTGGACCCAAAGACTATAAATGATCAACCAGTGATCTGTCCTGGTATCATCTCATGACCAAGATGATATTTCCACAAAAGCCACCCTCCATTCAATGACTGCCATTCTTCTGTTTTTTTTTTCTTTTTATTGGGCATGCAGAATAAGGTTCCAGAAGTATTTCATCAAAACCTTGGAAGAATATACAGTTAAATAATGAGTGTAAACCTGTATGTTAGTGTAACTTTACCTGTGTATGTGACAAGAACAACAACAAAGGTCTATAAATATTCCAACCTCTTTTTCTCCCCTATTTTCAAATGAGGAAAACTCCTTTGTTACCCTAGCATTAAGATTAATTTTGTTTGTTGGTTTAGGAAATAGATGATAAAAACTTGGAGAGGACTACCGTGTTGGTTATAGGTTCATATGTTGTACGCAAGAGAGAAAGGCTTAAATGCTGTTTCTTTGTCGTGAAACTGTTCAGAGGTAAGTGATTTGGAGCTGATTTGGTGTCTTACCATGCTTAACATTAAGACTTTGATCTCAGACTGCCAGGTGGTTGCTACTATATACATCGTCTCAGTCAGCCAGAAAGAAAATGGGCCAGAAGAGTCTGTGCAACTTCTTAGAGGTATAACCAGGAAGTGGCATTATCACTTCTACTCATTCTTTGTTGGTTAAAACTTTGCCACATGTCCACACAAAACCGCAAGGAAGTCTAGAAGTGGAAACTTGAGCTGTGTGCTGATGTAACTAGCTAAAACTTAGGGGTTCTGTTACGAAAGAAGGGATGAATATATATGAGGGGACAGCTATTAGTCTAGTCCTTAATCCATTTCTGTGGCTCCCATAATATCCTTGTGTACCCCTTTTTCCACACGTAGAACCCACATCATCACATCCATAGATGGCAACCAAAATGACATCCAGTTGTATCTTTTGGTAGAAAGTGCCAGACCTCTGAATGGAGATTGCTTCTCTCCATTACGTCAGTCTGTGTTTACTGGTGTTTTGATGACCTATAAACTGATAGAGAAATTACCTGCTCCCTCTCCACACACATTTAACAGTAATGAAGAAAGACTGGAATCACTTCAATTACAAGTCTCACTCAGAAAAGAGAATGAAGGGAAACACAGAGCAGTCACTTGCCGACGGCGATAATCAGACCCTGCTGAGCAAGTGCTGGAAGGGCAAGATGGCCTTGGTTAGTTCTTGTTGTGGTCTCTGGAGAAACCCCTTTGTGCATTTTCATCTTTACTGCCTCTTCCATTTTCTTCTGTGACGATGTTTTAAGTGTGTATTAGAAAATCTGTTCTCCTGAGGGCTGCACAGCTTGTTCAGTTTGGGGACATAGAAGCTGCTTGAGGAGTCGAACAATTACACACATTTCAGGCTAGGCTGTGCTTTCACTGGCAGCAAAAATCCCTCGATAACTTAGTAGATGCATTCAATTTGCTTCCTCTTTCATTTCCATGGTAAGGCGTCGTTGTTGCAAATTATGTCTGGATATAGTTCTTCAACTTAAAGTCTTTCACTTATTTACTGGTCCTTGTGCTCGGCTTTCCCTTGCTCTAGCATTTTAGTGTAGTTTCCTTTTGTCTCCATGAAAACCCAGGCTTGGTGTGTTATTATTTGTTGGCACAGTCTGCTTCTCAAGTTGTCACAAGCAACTTCCCACCCACAATTACTGTGTCCTCCTGATGACTGGCTTAACAGGCAGGGCCATTATATTTTAGGGCTTTGTGAGAGTGGAAGACTACTTCCAGTACAAATTTCTGGTTTGAATTGGATGTAGTCCAAAGTCTTATAATAAAGAGACCTTAAATATAACAGTTTATGCAAGATAGATTCTTGTCTTTGTAAAATAGTACAGAGGTAGATAATTCAGAGCTTTTAGAGTAAGGTGTCCGTATTTACCATGAAGTTTCCATTTTGAGGGTCAAATTTGTGAACCAGTTCTCAGTGATTCCTTGAAGAGGGAAGTATGAAAAACATCAGGGAAGGAGAGACTCATTTTCAGGGGAATGAACAAGAAGAAAAACATCTGCTCTCACCCATGTGATTAGAATTGTGTCACATGGCCCCACCAAGCCACAATAGGCATGAAAAGTGAAGTTCTTGGGTGGGTAGTATTGTGGATGGCTAAAAGGTGGGAATTTTATTGCTAAAGAAAGTGAGGTGAGAGCCAATAAAAAATTGGACCATAGCTAGACTTTATAAAGAATAATACTGAGTTACTATAAATAGAAAATACACCAAACTATTAGCAGTTCTTAGCTCTGCTGGGATATTCTTGTGAGAGTTTCATTTTCTCTATGATTTACTTAAACCTGTACACTTACTCCTTTTACTTTCTCTCTACTTTCTACAGGTTTTGCAATGTGCATCTATCACTTGCATGGTCCAACACTATTTAAAAATTCATTCAACTTAAATTGTATAATTAGACATTGTGAGAGATGCTATAATGAAAGTTGTCTGAAGGTTTAATGCACAAGATAAGCCTTCAATGAACTCTGGAAGAGAAACTGGTTGATAAAAAGACATAGAACTGGAAATCTGTGGAAAAAGAGAGAGAATGATCTTGTTTGGCCATAGCAAGATTCTTCCTAAGAAATAAAACAGATAAAGGAGTTGAGGGGAGAGAGAGAGAGAGAAGGGAAGGGAGAGAGATTGCGCATCAGCAACATAAAACACACTAGAAGTTTTAAGCATGGAAATACGCAGAAAGGGGTATTGCTGGTTTCATATATCAATAATTTAAATAATAGTATGTTCACATTAGGTAAATATGTTGCTGTTACTATAGCAAGACATAATTTAATTATTTCCAGAAATCATGATGAAAGGGAATAATTTCAGCTCAGCATGTTCCATGAAAATAGCTATATCAGAAAATTTATGTAAAATAATAATACTATGGATTCCTGATTTGAAATTGTCTAGAATGTATGTCAAGTTATATTGAAAACAAAAATTCAATATGTCCACCGAGAAATATGTTTTGGATTTAAAGGCCGGAAAAAAATGCTATTTATATTTAAAGAGAGAGTGTTATTCAAATAAACATTACATGATTCTAGGAGATCTTACAAAGTGATACTTGGACATTCTCAGAGGTGTATTTCTTTAATAGATAGATTTTTGGCAATATTAACCCTCGAAAGCAAAACAAATAGCAATTATAAAAGACATTTTTATCCTTGATGTTAAAAATGTGGCTAATTTCTCTTTTTGGTTACTAGAAGTGGACATTTAGCCTCCCTAAAAATGTGGCTAATTTCTCTTCTTGGTTACTAGAAGTGGACATTTAGCCTCCCTGTGTTAATAAAGAAAAATTAGTCTCACTATGTTAAACAACAAAGTAAAAAGAAATATTGAATGGCTGGGAGCTGTGGCACAGAGAGTGGAAAAAACTGAGCAATCAAGATGTATGCACTGTAGGTATTAGCGTAACCCTGTTTATCTCAGCAAGCATCATATGGACACAATTTCTGTTTTCCTGTCTTTAATGTGCCTGAGATCCTATTACATTCAGTTTTTTTTCTCTTTTGTTCAAGATTGAAATATCCAAGAAAAAGGTTATTGTCCTAGCTTGGGTCAGCCATCTACTCTTGCATCAATCAGCAATGGCATTCAGAGGGGCAGATCCACTGGCACAAGCAAACCCTGTAAATCGAGCCTTCCCTGAGAAGGGGAATTGTTGAGAGTCAAACATTCAGTGACGTGCCAGCTAAACCATGCAATAAAAAAAGAGGCTACTGTTAGTAATTTTGAGTGAGATTTCTTCTCAGTAGGATTTGTAAAAGAATTTTACAAATTATTACCAGAATTTTCTTCACTGCTGTTTTTTCTTATATACACAAGTGAAAAGACCTTATCCAATGAATTTAATTTGTTTACTACATTGTTCTTATGCCTGGAGAAAAGGGATAGTAAAGAAAAAGAATAATATTTATAAATTTTAATACCTTTTTATACAAATATAAAATGCTTTTGTGTTTGATTATTTGAAAATAATTTTAATGAATAGAAAACAAACCACACAAAAATTGGAGATTTATTTCAACATAATTCCTTATTTCTCACATTAGAATGAAAAAATTCTCATCTGGTACCTGTATAAGTCAATTATAACATTTAGAATATCATTTATGAAACAGAAAATTTCTGTTTATATAAAATCTTTATATCCCGCTGAGAAAACTTCAAAATGTCAATTTCATGTGGTACATCTGGGGAAAATCTGTCTAGGGCATAATATCTAGCTGTCACATAATGATTATAACTTGTCTGTGAAAACAGGAGCTAAAAATTTCAGGATACATATTGTCTGTTAGGTCATTAGGTGTTTAGGCATACAGTTAGAGTCACTGGACCAGGGACCTCTAGGTAGTAGTAACCATAGATGGTGAATGTTGACTTAAAGGGTTGGTGGAACTATATTTCTAGTAATCAGATTTTTTAAAAATAAAATGATACGTGGTATGTTCAAACTGTTTTCTTGTTTAATGAACTGTTTTTCAGTCACATACTTTGGTCACAAGAGAGCAGAATACATTAAATATAGTAACCTAAAAAAAATTGTAAAAGAAATGGTAACCAGAAGAAAATGTAAAAAGAAAAATGTAGAAGGAATTGTTATTAGTGTGCCATCTCCCAGTGAAAATGTGGTGCTATAATGATGTTAGAGACAGAGAGACAGGCATGGTGAGGTGTCTGCTAAGGACAGCTCCCTGCTGTGGTCATTTTGTGTAATATATAAATGTCAACCCAGGAGTGATGTTGCGCACTTGCTGTCCCAGCTACTCTGGAGGCTGTGGCGCGAGGATCTTTTGAAGCCAGGAGATGAGGCTGCAGTGTGCTGTAATTTCATCTGTGAATAGTCACTGCACTCCAGCCTGGGCAACCATAGCGTGACCCTATCTTTAAATAAAAATGTTTTTAATGTGGTCATGCTAAAAAACAAAACAAGACACACACACACCTTATGGTGTGGGTCATTGTATCAGGTGGCAGGTCACTGTTTTTGCCTACATTTCTGCCATGAAGAAAAGAATTAAGACCTGGATAGCGCAGCTTAGCTTCAATGCTGATAACTTTCCTCTTATTTTTATTTAATTGGGAATGCTTCTAGTAGATATCTTGGTAAGTGAGAAATAGGAATATTATATTTATATATATTTTCAAAGTATATATAGAGGTATACATGTGTGAAATGCTTCTTGGGATTGACATGCAAGTCTTAGAGAAGTTTCTTATAAGACTTGACTTTTTTGAGAAGTATCTGTTCATACCTTTTGCCAACTTAAAACATTTTTTTTCTTGTGAATTAGCTTAAGTTCCTTGTAGATTCTGGACATTAGACCTTTGTCAGATGGATAGATTGCATAATTTTTCTCCCACTCTTACTCTGATAATTGTTTCGTTTGCTATGCAGAAGCATTTAGTTTAATTAGAGCCCATTTGTCAATTTTTGCTTTTGTTGCAATTGCTTTTGGCGATTTCATCATAAAGTCTCTGCCCATACCTATGTCCTGAATGCTATTCCCTAGACTTTCTTCTATGGTTTTTATGATTTTGGGTTTTACATTTAACTCTTTAATCTATCTTGAGTTAATATTTGCATAAGGTGTAAGGAAGGGTTACAGTTTCAATTTTCTACCTATGTCTAGCCAGGTCTCCCAGCACCATTTATTGAATAGGGAATCCTTTTCCCATTGCTTGTTTCCGTCATGTTTGTCAAAGATCAGATGACTGTAGATGTGTGGTTTTATTTCTGAGTTCTTTATTCTGTCCCACTGGTCAGAATATGTGCCTGTTTTGTTGTTGTCGTTGCTGTTGTTTTTACCAGTACCATGCAGTTTTGGTTGCTGTGGCCTTGTAGTATAGTTTGAACTCAGGTAGCATGAGGCCTCCAGCTTTGTTCTTTTTGTTTCTGATTGTCTTGTCTATGCGAGCTCTTTTTTGATTTCATATGAATTTTAAAATAGTTTTCTTCCAATTCTGTGAAGAATTAGAAAAATGGTAGTTTAATGGGAATAGCATTGAATCTATAAATTGCTTTAAGCAGTATGGCCATTTTCACGTTATTGATTCTACCTATCCATGAGCATGGAATGTTTTTCCATCTGCTTGTGTCCTCTCTGTTTGCCTTGGGAAGCGGTTTCTAGTTGTCCTTGAAGAGGTCCTTCACTTCCCTTGTTAGCTACATCCCTAGGTATTTTGTTCTCTTTGTGGCAATTGTGAATGGGAGTTCATTCAAGATTTGGGTTTCTGCTTGTCTGTTGTTGGTGTATAGGAATGTTTGTGATTTCTGCACATTGATTTTATACCCTGAGACTTTGCTAAAGCTGCTTATCATCTTAATAAACATACACACACACACACACACACACACACACACACACACACACACACACATAGAGAGAGAGACTTTGGTCAGGCAAAAAGGTAGGTTGAAGGTTAAATTATGGTTTTACAATACTGAGTTTAGATTTTATCCATTTTATAATTATGAGTCAATGAATGCTTTAAAGGTAGGGAGATCCTGCTTAAAACTGACATTTAAGTAACATTGACTGATAAAACTTAGGATGCCGGGAAGCAGGTAAAACCTGTTTGGAAGAGTGCAAGATCAGCGGCTCTTTTAATAATTCAGATGCAGGGAATAGCATTCTAAAAGAGAATCAGCAGAATTTGGTTGGTGATGGAATTATATAATAAGGAGAAATATGAATTAAGGGTATCTCTGTAGTTATTTTCTTGTTTTGTTAGGGAAAAAATGATAGTTAACCTTGAAAAGGAATATAAATAAATAATCTGCTTATGTTTTTTCAAAAATCTAAATTTCAACTAGTTGTAGTTTTGTGGAAGTATGTATACATGTGTATGTGCCTCCTTCTTTTATTTTTCTGCCTATTGATCCATCTGATTATTTACTTACCTTTATTATATGTATGTGTGTACATATCAGAAATATCAAGAAAGGTTCACTTGTAAAGCAAAGTTATTTGTGACAGTTATCCAGAGTAATGTGTGCAGAATTACGGCACTGGGTCCAGGATAAATAGGAAAAAGCACATGATTTATTGGTGATGTCCATAATGTTGAGAAAGTTGGAGAAAATATCATTTTGTTTTCCATTCTCGATAGACATATGGTAGCCACAATCATTAGAGTAAATGATATTTCCCAGGGAGATAATATTGCAATTCCCATTTGCCCTATTTCTTTCACATTGGTTTATTTTTTCAAGTTCCTAACCAGATTATTTTCTCATCCATGTATGCTCCTGGTATTTCTAAACCACTGTTTTTGAATTTCAAGCTATCTAGTACCATAGTCCCTTACCTACATTAACAGTTTTCTATTCCTTCCCTGAGGGCTATATCTCTTTCCTTAACAATCAGTTCAGTTGCAGAGACCTAGCCACCTGCACATATGCCTCCAAAACACCTCCTGGCTGCCTGCATCCAGTTTAAACACCTTGAGCACATGTTCTATTTGCCCATTGCAACAATTTGCTCTTTTACTGAGTTCGACTCCATTTTGAACAATTTCAATGAAATTAAAACTGGCTATATTTTTGGGCATTGAGTATAAACATTCATTATCACCATTTGCAGCTGGGGCATTTCATTCTTTGCTGATCCTAATCACAATAATTGTGTCCAATGCCTCCCTACCCATCATTTCTTTTTTATTAAATTGGCTACATCCTGTAAAATCTGAGATCCAAGAATGATTTTATGGGGAAAACAAGTATTAACAGCTATTGAACAACTCCTGCCCTAATGTTTAACCAAATAAGATATTTTATTAGGATCTGTATTTTTATGCCTCCTTTTTAACAGCTGTAATAAACTCTTTCAAAGCAATATGCCGCAAGCGATCAAAGAGCTGTGCTCAATTAGAATTTTTCCTTATTAACCAGAGAAAAGGAGTAAGAGATAAATAAAAGTGTGTCCGGTGTGTCCTTTAGCAGACTGAGAGAGTAATGTGTCACCGTGATGTGTTGCTTTAAAACAAATTAAAAATCCTGTGAAGCACTGAAACTCCCTAAGCTACAACAGTGGACTCGCTATGGAGATCGTCTCAGTTTCTGATATCAATGCCACCTGTGATCTCTTCCTAAGAATCCAGAGATCAAAGATGAAAAGCAACACCAACAAAGTCCTAGAATGTAACCAGTGTACTGACATTGAAGAGAGGTACAGCGTAAGTCGACTGTACTGATTTCAGCTTGAACAAAGTAACAGCAGGTTTCTAAGCAGCTGTTGTATATGAGATGAAGTGAAGTTATCAAATGCAATAAGGGCAGAAAATGACTTATACGGTGATTCACTGAAAAACAAGCTCATATTATGCGGCATGGCATGAATTCATGGCAGCATACAGACCAATACGGCATATATGGCCTTAATGGGTAGAGTTAATCTCGTTAAAGGGGCTCAAAAAGCTGCATTAATTGTACCAGCAGTCTCCCTTCGTCCCAGGTTCAAATGTCCAGTCATCTTTGGCTGTTGGCACTCTATCATGACATACATCCACGCACTGCACCTATTGATTTTTTCCTTACATTTTTTGTCTACTTATCATACTACCTTTCCTACAACGTATCTGTGAATTAATTAATTTTATCGTGACTTATAGTGCAAGAACAAAGTGTTAGATACATTAATTTTCTCAAGGAGAACTGTAATAAGCAGGCTGGTGAGGCTTCTTTTCTCCGGTGAAACATTTCCCAACTGCTCCACACCATACCCTGATAGACAAAGGTGATTATTCTTTATTTGGAACCACATCTGTGACTTCATGATTTTCTGTTACCACGTCCCTCTCCCATATTCCCACAGATATGGACCCCCTGGGGCTTCATTCGATGAAGACAAAGGTCAGTTTAATCTGTGGATCCTAACAGGTTTTCTTTTTCACAAAATGCCAACTGTTATCAAGGAAGCAAAACCAAAATGTCTCAATCCCTTTGCAACAATGTAAGAATTTCCAGAAGCCGATGTGGCTGAGGTCCTTTTCCATATTATAATATTATTTCTGATTTCTCTTAATTCATTTCACTTACTTTCATAATAAGGAAAGGGAACTTTTATCAAGAAAGACAGAATGGAAAAGCTTTTGCTTTATGTCAGTGCCCATATTTCCATCTGGTGAACTCCTCTGATTTTCATTATCCATCAATTTGCTCCATAAAAGCTTCCCAGATTGATCTAGCTGCTTTTGATATTTTAACAACAAGGATGCCACTTACATTATTTTCCGGAATACATCACAATGACATGTGCTTAACACTTATATAAATATCACATGAGGAATACAGACGTAATAAAGAATTCAAACTCTAGTATGTTACATTAATCAAAAAAGAAACAAAATATTTTATACTACAATAAATATAGAATGCCTCGATATAATCCTTTGTATATTACCCATGAGATGAGGATGGCTCTCGCTAGCAGATTTTAAAAGGAGTGTCATGCGAATCAAAGCAGTGAGGCTAATGTTATGGAAATTAACAGTGTCAGAGAATAAATGTTTCTAAGCTTGAAAATAAAGGCAAAAAGAAAGTATGTCAAGGCATGTGTCAGATATCAGTAGGTGCTAGCCTCCAATTTTTAAACTGTGTTTTCAGCATAGATTAAACTAATATTTGTCTAATTAGTTGTGTGCACATGTATCTTCCCTTCATGATTATATGAATTCCATGTGGGCATATATATTTTCTTTATACTTTCACAATTCAGCATATTTTATAACAGACCATGCATTTAAATGAATGTATACAGCCTTCTCTTTAATACTCCTCAAATCAAACCAACTTCACTGTAGCTGGGTTCTTTTCTTCTCAACCTCAAAGTTTTGTTTTTACTATTTCTCCAACTTCACAAACTGGGCAACCTTTCACTTTACCTATCCAATTATTACACGTTTAAAAATTCTAAAGCAGAAGAAGGCAGGGTGTTTTTTTCTTTTTCCTGTAAAGAGCAGTAAATGTTGTAGGCTTTCTGAGTCACATTGGTCTCAGTCACAATTGCTTAATCCTACTGTTGAAGTGCAAAAATGGCTGTGTCTGTGTTCCAATACGATTTTTTGTGAACACTTAAATTTGAATTTCAGATCATTTTTAGGTGAGATTTTCTTTTTTAAAAATCATTTAAAAATTTAAATGTCATCCTTTTCTCAAAGGCCATACAAAAACGGGTAGCTAGCCACACTTGGTCCCCTGTAGTTTGCTGACTGTTGTGCTAGAGTGAGGTTTTTGTTTATTTTAGTTCCTTCTTCCTCAATTGTATATCTCTGGATTTTGTTAACCAACACAAAAATACTCTGATTTAAGACACAGATCTTCTGAATTACCATTTTGGCACTTTATTTACATCCATGTTACTACTTAACAGTTTCATTAACATGTATCATCCTTATCCAGTTGGTTGTAAATTCTGGAAAGGAAGGGGCTGTCCTTATACATTTTAAAAAAAATCCTCTAAGATGACAATAGGAAATGACTGATGCTGCCACTGAAAAATTCTAGCTGAGTGAGAGAGGAACAATTAAACAACCCTTTCTACATATGGCTGAACTACAAAGGCAGATCTTTGAGGTAGCAAAAGCAGATTCCACTCAAATCTGCTGACTTCGTTTCACAAATCTATTTCACAAATTTGTGCGGAAACAGATTCCACAGAAATCTGCTACGCTGTGTTTCACAAGCCACTCTGTAGAAAGGAATGGTAGCACACCATTTTTTTTTTTTTTTTTTACCAAAACAAAACTAATTTGAATTAATCTCATCTGTGATATCTATGGTATGATCTAAAGGGCACTATCAGGAGTAAAAAAAGTTTTCTCAGCAGTGACCCAGATACATCCAGTGGTAAAATATTGTTTCTGTAAAACACTGTTCTTTCCCTAGTCCATTGATCCTCAAAAAGGTATAACACAAACTTCTTGGAGATCAATTTATGTATTAATCAAAATGAGACATCAATTAACAAAATTAAGTATAAGCAATAGTATGGAAATTATTGCTTTAGGCTAATGGTTCTTAACCTCCTTTGTACATTGGTATCATCCAGGGAGCTTTTAAAAAATCCCAGCACTCAGGCTACTGCTGTGACAAATTAAATCCGTTTCCAGAAGTGGCACCCTCTAAGTCATTTTTCTAGCTGTACAGGTGATTCGACTGTGCAGCCAAATGTGAGAACCCCTGTCTTCCACCCTCTTGTAGAATTAAATCTTACTTGGGAGAGGTAACAAGTTACTCTTATTTTGATCTAATTTACTTGTTCTCTTGACAGCTTCCAGGAGGAGAAGGAACAGCAACAAAAATTATATATCTTGAGGTAGTGATCAGTGTCCTATGGAAGAAATGGAGACATGACTGATGGGGAGGTGTGTGACATGGAAAAAGTGTCTCATAAATTTCGTTCTGAGTTGGTCATTTAGGACTTCTCTGTAAACAATAAACGAGTAACATTTACACACATAGTGAATTATTCATACTTTAAATTTCTATGAATAGATGTATTAATATATAGAAAATGGCCATAAACTGTTCCCATATAAACCCTGGCACCCCCAAAACCTCTGGAGATGTTAGGTATCCCCAAACCATATGCTGTAACAATAACAATAACCCTAACCCTGGGTAAGCCTGTGTGGTGTGATGTGTTCTCCCCAGGGGACCGTAAGTAACAAAACTGTACAACTTCACTTTCTTTTTCTTGATCTGCCCCTGTCCTCACCGTATCTCACCCAGAATAATATGATTAAAACACAGGATAATAATGAGGTTTGAGAAAATAGTAACAATTCAGACATGAAGCCCTAGTACTACAGAAAGTCTCCGACTCATGAAAGTCTCTCTCGTGAAAGGTTGAAATCTTGGATAAATACGTCCTTATATTAAGACCATAAATCTTTTCTTCTTGAAACCATTTAAAATTTTGTTTTGCTTTTGTGAAAATTATACTTTCAGCTAACTACCTTCTGATTGTTGAATTTGGATATTAAGGTGAAGTTTTACATCTCACTTCTTACAGGTGAAAGCTTTATGTCAGAAAGTAGAAGGCACAGCAGCTTAGTTTTGCTTGACAGGAACTGACACACCATTGATTAAAAGTTATTGCTATTTTAGTCAAAACCGTGATGAGACACCATCTTATGTCAATCAGAATGACGATTATTAAAAAGTAAAGAAACAACATCCGTTGTGGTGCGGTTATGGGGAAATAGGAACACTTCTACACTGTTGGTGGGAATGTAAATTAGTTCAACCATTGTGGAAGACAGCATGGCGATTCCTCCAAGATCTAATACTAGAAGTACCATTTGACCCAGCAATCTCATTACTGGGTATATACCCAAAGGAATATGAATTATTCTATTATAAAGATACATGCACAGGTATGTTCACTGCAGCACTATTCACAATAGCAAAGATGTGGAATCAACCCAAATGCCATCAAAGATAGACTGGATAAAGAAAATGTAGTATATATACACCATGGAATACTATGCAGTCATAGAGAAGGAAGGAGATCGTGTCCTTTGCAGTGATATGGATGGAGCTGGAAGCTGTTATACTCAGCAAACCAACACAGGAACAGAAAACCAAACACTGCATGTTCTCACTTTAAAGTGGGAGCTGAACAATGAGAACACATGGACGTAGGGAGGGAAACGACCAACACTGAAGCCTGTCATGGGGTGGGTAGGGCAAGGGAGAGCATTAGGAAGAATAGCTGGTGCATGCTGTACTTAATACCTAGGTGACAGATTGATAGTGCAGCAAACCAGCACGGCATATGTTTACCTATGTAACAAACCTGCACATCCTGCACGTGTACCCTAGAACTTAAAAACTGGTGGCTCATGCATGTAATCCTACCACTTTGGGAGGCCAAGGTGGGCAGATCACTTGAGGTCAGGAGTTCAAGACCAGCCTAACATGAAGAAACCCCATCTTTACTGAAAATACAAAATTAGCCGGATGTGGTGGCACATGCCTGTAATCCCAGCTACTAGAGAGGCTGAGGCAAGAGAATCACTTGAACCTGGAGGGTGGAGGTTGTGGTGAGCCAAGATCATGCCATTGCACTCCAGCCTGGGCAACAAGAGCAAAATTCCGTCTCAAAAAAAAAAAAATTGGAAAAATTGCTATTTTTACTTTGAAGAATGCTTAAGAGGCTGTTATTTCTTTATTATTTCATTTTGGATACTTTTTCTTTCTGGTTTATTATGAACTATTTTTTTTCCTGGTAGTTTGGATGTTATATATGAACGCAAAATAAATCCATCCATCAGTTTTGAGAGATGATACATACAAATACAACAATTGCCCAACATTTTTAATAGTTATTTTACAAACAGATTTTTATTTTGAACAGAAATTCTAGAGGATTATAATGACAATAAATTTGCATATACAACCTCTTCTTACTTTTGAAAAAAGTTTCTTACAATATTATAAAAGACAATGTTTCTATGTTATAACTTTTTTGATACTTTTATTATAATACAGTATATAATTTAAAGCAATAATTATAGATATTTATTGAATGCTTATGATATGCTTGGTATGGTATGCAGGCCTTTATAGGGATTAAACCATTGAATCTAAATGTTATTATTTTATAGTTAAGAAAACTGAGACACAGTAGTTTAAATTAACTTTCCAGGATGTTAACACCTAATTAGAACTTCAGGAATTGAGAATAGTTTGTTTGACTCCAAAACTCAGCCCTTAAACTGTATACAATACTCCCTACTGGAGAAAATTATGAACGCTTATCATAATCTTGACATATGATTTGTTAAAACTACAAAAATCCTTCAAGGAAGAAGAAATCTTTTTAAATTTTTTGTTCATATTCATATTACTTGCTTAGAGAATTTATTGGAGAAATAATTGCTTTCATTTTTTCCTTTGCTAGTATAGGCATAATCGGCATAAACCATATACAGCTTTCTGAATGTGCTGAAGACTTGAATTATTTTTTATGCAAATAAGATGTAGGGCTTACAATAAGCCACATGGAATTGTGAATTACCTAATGAATTTGGGGTACAAAAAACTAGTTTGTATTTATAAAGATACTTTGACTTTCCTAGGTAATCATTCATTCTTATTTTCTCTTAACCCTGTTTAAAAATTTTCAGAAAACACTTCTTTAAGCAGGCCGCAGATAAAAGAAATTACCTTTGGAAATACAGAACTCGAAATCTTGTATGGGGAACTTTTATAGTATCAATGCAGAATACTGAATTGTAAACTGATAGTACTAGAAGGTATTATTATTATAACTTCATAACATATACTTATTAGAAAACTGAGGTTCATTAAAGTTAAGTGACATGGCCAAGGTTAAAAAGTTAATTGATAGTGGGGACAAAAATGTTATTCGGGCCTCTGAATTATTTGCATTATGATGCAAGTCTTTTTCCTATACCTCAGTTACATAAGAAAATAGTGACTCAAAATAAAATGTCAAAACAAAACAAATGGAGTGAAATATGTTAGAAGAAGTAATGTTAGCAGTAATCACTTTCTATTACAAGAAAAAGAATAAAAAGTCACAGGAGTTTCTATTAGGGTCACTTTTGTTAGATTGTTTTGAATGCAATGATTCATTCTTAGTGTCTCTTCTGCACTAGGAAGTATGTAGAAAAATCCTCTGCTTTAATACACGATCGCTTTTAATTTTTACCTGACTACAGTGTGAAATTTCTTGTGGGAGTGTCTTTTCTTTCTGGTGAAAGATTAATTTTGTTACATTAACGGAGTATAAAAGTTTGGTTTGTTAGCTTGATGTTCTTTGTAATTAAGAAAAATTGATAAGGAGGACTCAATGTCAATACCTTCTTCAAGCCATAACAATATCTCTTTTCTTGCAATTTTTGATTAGATCTAATAACTGTGTCATAAACATTTTATTGAACTGTGGCATGACAAGATCTCTTTTTTATTATTGGCTGTTAACATTCTTGTCATATTTAATGCTTCACCTGGGAAATGGCTTTTAGTCAGAGTTCACTCTTATGTGTGCCTATCTTTCAACCTTGATGCAAAACAAATGACTTCTTATCTCAGCCATAAAGGAATCTTCAAAAAATATGAGAGGCTTTTTGTATTCTCATTAAGGGTCTCTCCTGAGGTAGACATTAACTGTGCAGTTTGTTCTATCAAGTTTCATAGTTTAAAACATTATTTTAATAACACATGACATTTTGCCAAAATGATTGGGATTCCTCTTTAAGACTTTTTCAGTCCTACTCAAAGTATGACAATTTACGTAAGTGAAGCATCTTTATTTGTACTTTAAGTTCTGGGCGTCAAGAAATCATTTTGGAAAGATACTTGTCTACAAAGTTACAAACATCCAGGAGGAAGCTCCTGCTCAGTAAGAAATACTTTACAGATCCGTATCATCTGTGTCTCTATCTGTATTTATCTTTTGTTCTTCACAGAATGCCTCAAAACTTTCACTTATGCTTAACTAAAAATGTTGCATTTTTCTCAGGATTCCTGATATTATATATTTACATAGGTAGGTATAAAATTTCCATGGTGATGATGTATCAACTCTATTTATTTTGGGAAAAGAGGTTCTAAAACATATATGGCAAATATCAACCATCTGTGAAATCTAAATATGAATACATAGTGTTTAATTATGTTTTCTTTATTGGGAAAATGAGAGACAACAAAAAGATTTTAACTGAATTTTCTTCCTAATGAATGTTTCTAGATTCACGTTAATTTTTCTGTTGTCTTTAATACTCACAGTCTGCACCATTCCTTTTGCCAGTCTTTCCTAATTATTTCTTGTTAATAATTTCACTCACTTTCCTAAAAGGCAATGTATTTTTTGTGTTTTAAATTGTACTGTAATGCATCTGAATAAAACCTCAAGCCAAAATATGATATTTGAAAATTGCATGTCACCACTTTAGGCTTTTGCTTGAGTCGATGTTCTTATTTTTAATTTATTTTTTATTTGTATAAATTGATGGGGTTCAAGTGCAATTTTATGACATGCATAGATTGCACAGTGATAAGGTCAGGGCTTTAGGGTCTCCATCACTCAAATAACTTAAATTTCAACCCATTAAGTAATTTCTCATTATCCACCTCTCTCCCACCCCCTTATCCTGCTAAGTCTTCATTGTTTATTATTCATTCTCTACATCCATGTGTACACATTTTTTAGCACCCACTAATGACTGAGAATATGTGATATTTGACTTTCGGTGTCTGGCTTGTTTCACTTAAGATAATGACCTCCAGTTCCATCCATGTTGCTGCAAAAGACATGACTTCATTCTTTTTGATGGCAGCAGAGCATTCCATTGTATATGTATAATATATTTTCTTTATCTTATCATTTGTTGATGGACACTTAGATTGATTCCATACCCTCACTACCGAATTGAATAGTGTGAGACAAACATGAGTGCAGGTACTTTTGGATAAATTGATTTATTTTCCTTTCGGTAGGAAACCCAGAAGTGGGATTGCCAGATTCAATGATTGTTCTATTTTTAGTTCTTTGAGCTATATTCATATTGTTTTACATAGAGGATTTAATAATTTACATTCCCACCAACAGTGTAAAACCATTCCCTTTCTCTGTATCTTCACCAACATCTGTGATTTTCTCTTTCCGTAGTAGTCGCCATTTTGACCAAGATAAGATGATATCTCACAGTGGTTTTAATTTGTACTTTTCTTACAATTAGTGATGCTGAGCTTTTAAAAAATACATCCTTTGGCCATTTGTATGTCTTTAGAAAAAATGCCTACTTGGCCAGGCATGGTGGCTCACACGTGTAATCCCAGCACTTTGGAAGGCCAAGGCAGGTGAATCACTTGAGGTCAGGAGTTTGAGACCAGGCTGATCAACATGGCAAAACAATTTCTCTACTAAAAATACAAAATTAGCTGGGTGTACTGGCACGCACCTGTAATCTCAACTACTCGGGAGGCAGAGACAGGAGAATCACTTGAACCCAAGATGGGGAGGTTGCAGTGATCTGAGATCCCATTACTGCACTCCAGCCTGGGCAACAGAGGGAGACTCCATCTCAAAACATTGTTTCTGGTCCACTTTTTTTTTTTTTTTTGAGATGGAGTTTTGCTTTGGTGTCCAGGCTAGAGTGCAATGGCACAATCTTGGCTCACTGCAGCCTCCGACTCCCAGGTTCAAGCGATTCTCCTGCCTCATCCTCCCAAGTAGCTGAGATCACAGGCACTCACCACATGCCTGGCTAATTTTTGTATTTTTAGTAGAGACAGGGTTTTGCCATGTTGGTCAAACTGGTCTGGAATCCCTGGCCTTGGGTGATGGGCCGGCCTTGGGTGATCCGCCTGCCTTGGCCTCCCAAAGTGATTGCCGACTTTTTAATAAGACTATTTGGTGTTTTTTTAATACCTATATATTTTAGATATTTCCCTGTAGGATGAATCGTTTGTAGTTATCTTCTCCTATTCTATAGATGTTGTTCATCTGTTGATTTTTTTTTTCTGTGCAGAAGCTTTTTAGTTTAATTAAGTTTCATTGGTCTATTTTTGTTTTTGTTGCTTGTACTTTTGAAGTCTTTGTCATAAATTCTTAGCTTAGATCTATGTCCAGATGAAGTTTCTCTAGTTTTTCTTCTTTAGAGTTAGTATAGTTTGGGATCTTACATTTAAGTGTTTAATCTATCTTGACTATGTGTTTGTATATAGTGAGAGACAGGGATCCAGTTTCATTTCTCTGCATATAATAACACAATTTCCCCAGCATCATTTATCTAAAAAAGTGTTCTTCCCCCAATGTATGTTCTTGTCAGCTTTGTCAAACCTCAGCTGGCTGTAAATATACAGCTTTATTTCTCAGATCGCTAGTCTTTTCCACTAATTTATATGTCTATTTTGATACTAGTACCATGCTATTTTGGTTACTAGAACTTTATGATATAATTTGAAGTCAGGTAATATGATGCCTCCAGCTTTGTTCTTTTTGCTTAGGATTGTTTTGCCTATTCGGGCTCTTTTTTGGTTCCATGTGAATTTTATAAATTTTTTCTAATTCTGAAAAATGACATTGGCATTTTGATAGGCATTGCATTGAATCTGTAGAGTGCTTTGGGCAGTATGGTCATTTTAACCATATTTAGTCTTCTAATCAATGAGTTTGGGACATTTTTCCATTTATTCGTGTTATCTAGAATTTCTTTCATCAGTGTTTTGTAGTTTTCCTTGTAGAAATCTTTCAGTTCCTTAAATTTATTCCCAGATATTTTATTTATTTTCTGTAGCCATTGTAAATGGGATTGGCTTCTGGTTTTTTTTCTCAGCTAGATCGTTGTTGATATTTTAAAATGCCGCTGATTTTTTATGTTGATTTTGTGTCATGCAACTTTACTAAATTTATCAAATCTAGGAATCTTTTGGTGGAGTCTTTAGGTTTTTCTAGACATAAGATCATGTCATCAGCAAACAGGGATAATCTGACTTCCTCTTTTCCAATATGGATGCGTTTTATTTTGTCTTCTTTTCTGACCCCCTAGCTAGGACTTCCGGGACAATATTGAATAGGAAAGGTGAAAGCAAACACCCTTGTCTTGTAATGCTGTACATTTTCTTGAATCTTAAATTACCCATCATATTTGATACTGGTATTTTTCCTTTTTATAATTGCCAACACTTATAATTTACTTTTGCTCATAAATGTACACATATGTGGATCTGTCAACTGGTAGGGGATTGATAGGTCATAAATATTTGCCTTCATTTTCTTTTCATACTTTTACACTTCTCTTAAGGACAATTCAATGCCCTCACTCCAATTGGTTGTCTTTCATTGCCAAAGCTGATTTGCTTTCAGCTGGCTGAGGTTTTCCATGCATCTGTGAAATAATTTTCAACAATAAAATTTGTGTACAATGAAATGCCTGGCATTACTGTAGGTCCTGGAATTATAACTGAGATAAAAACACATCTCTGGCCTTCAGAAGCTTACAATCCTTTACATTTATGTTCTATCAATCATTAAATAATTTATTAACACCACTACTGCAACACGTTCTTTAAAAATATACACTTCAGTTTGAGTTTTATTTTGTTTTGAATTGACATATAATGATTGTACACATTTATGGGGTATAGCGTGATTTTTCAATACATGTATATAATGTGTAATAATGAAACCAGGGTAATTAACACATCTATCACCTCAAACACTTGTCATTTCTTGGTGCTGAGAACATTCAAAAGCCTCTCTTCTACCTGTTTTGAAATATATAATACATTATTGTTGACTAAAGTCATCCTACTGTCCAATAGAACTCCAGAGGTATTCCTCCTAACTAACTGGAACTTTGTACCTGTTGATAAACCTCTCCCCATCCCTCCCTTCTCCATACTCTTCCCAGCCTCTTTACATTTAGATTTGCAACAAGGACATCTGATGTCCTCTACGCTCCACTTTTATTCCCAACTGCAGATTTTTCCTATAGATAATTTACGTTGTGTTCTGCCCAGTTAGTTGATCAGAAAATAGTCAAGTTTTTGAGAATCTGGAGAGGTTTGGGGGTGCAGTCTCATTCCTGGAAAGGATGGTCTTAGCATGGGCATATTTATGATTCTAGTTCTGCTGTGGCAGGGAGTTGAATAGTCAAGATCTGAAAGCATCAGCAGACTGTATCCTATGCAAGCAAGGGGAAGCCTGCCCTAACAGTGATCCATGTATACTCATGTTGAGATTATTCCTCGGGCCCAGGTATTGATCCTTGGTGTTTTCCCATAGGAAGCCCATCCCAGAATTCTGTTTCTTGATTTCTGACTCAAATACCTCTTCATCTTCAGAGCTACTCTCAAAATAGCATTGGAAGTGGATATGGTTTCCAATCTCTGAGGACAAAAGCCTCTTGTCCTAGTGTCCGTTCCGTACATCCTTCTCTAAAGCCAGTTGTTACTACTCAATTTTGGCCAAACGTGTCCCAGTGAGGTTCTGGTATCAGGAATAAGCTTTTAACAAATAAACTCAGCTGGGCGCCCTGGCTCATGCCTGTAATCCCAGCACTTTGGGAGGCCGAGGAGGGTGTATCACCTGAGGTCATGAGTTAGAGACCAGTCTGGCCAACATGATAAACCCCATCTGTACTTAAAAAAAAAAAAATTGCTGGGCATGGTGGTACATGCCTGTAATCCCAGATACTTGGGAGACTGAGGCAGAAGAATTGCTTGAGCCCAGGACGCAGAGGTTGCAGTGAGCAGAGATTGCACCATTGCACTCCAGCCTGAGTGACAGAGCGAGACTCCATCTCAAAAAAACGAAAAAAAGACTCAAAAAGAAATAGACTCTGCATATACCAATGTTAAGTTGTTAAGAAGGTCTGTAACATTGTCATGGGTTAAATCAATCACTACAAAAAATGTCTTTTTCAGTTTTAGGAGGAATTAGTTTCTTAAAGGGATTTTCTTAGTCCAGTCATTTTTCGAACTTCAGTGGGAGTCCTGTGAGAGAGTTTTGCTCATATAGACCTTTGAATATTTTCCAAATAGATACCAAAAGACAGTATATACAGTATATAACTTACAGGTGATGTAATTAATGCTTCTAGACCCGGTATTGAGCACCAATTGTGTGCCAGAGAACTTTTGTAGGCACTGGAAAAGTAGTTCTTGCACTCGTCACACTTATGTTCAAGTTCACTCACTATTAGTTGTGAGATACTGGGCAAATTACCTAACCCGTATGAATCTCTTCTGTTTGGGGAAAAAAAAAAAAAAACAGGAAAATAATAATCCAAATACCTCTTCTGTTAAACTCATAGGTGGTTGTTGTTTGTTTGTTTTTCTTTTTTGTTTTGTTTTGGGGCAGGGTCTTCCTCTGTTGCTCAGGTTGGAGTGCAGTGGCACGAAGCACCTCACTGCAGCCTCCACTTCCTGGGCTCAAGCCATCCTCCCATCTCAGCCTGTCAAGTAGCTTGGACTACAGGCACGTGCCACCGTAGTCTGGACTCAAACTTCTAGCCTCAAGCAATTCACCTGCCTTGGCCTCCCAAAGTGTTGGGGTAACAGGAGTGAGCCACCACCTGGCATGGCCTCATGGGTGGTTTTGTGAGTTGTGAGCTAATGTATGTGAAAGTACTTTGTAACTATAATGTGCTACATTGTTGGTATTGACATTTTTTTGATTGCAGTAAAACACTGAAAGAGTTCAAAAAATACCACCCCAAAATATGATGCTTTGATAGGCTGATGACTTTGAACTGAGAACACGTGGGGAACAGCACATGTAGGCTTGAGCTCCTCTTCTCTTTCTAAAGATGGCTCCTCCAAAAAGAACTCAATTGTCATGGATCTCTTCCCCAGGCATCTTATCAACCAGGGAAGGTTAGCTAGGATCAGAAGAGAGGACTGAAGGTTACAACACGCTCAAACGGACTATCCCTATTCTTCTGAGGGCTTCTCCGAGACAGTTTTCATTACCAAAGAGACTTTTTATCTGCTCAACAAGACAATCTTTATTCACCATACATTTCCTCCCCTCATCCTCCCATAACTTGTGTCCCTCCCACCCCAATGAACCTCCAAGCCCCTATTCCTTTTTGTAGCTCAGATGCTATATCAGCTTCAATCATCTGACTCTTCTTTGAGTCTCATATTTTGTGGGATTCTCATAGATACATATGTAATTAAGTATGAGGTTTTTCTTCTGTTACTCTATATAATGTCAATTTAATTTGTAGCCCAGCCAAGGAACCTAGAAGGGCGGAGGCAAGCCATTTTTCACTCCCCTACTTCACCTTCTCAGAAAATGCTAAAGAATTCTCTGAGAAAATGGAAAACTTAACTGCTTTAAGTTGAAACAGAGTAGGTATTAAAGAGCCCCTCCTGCTTATATCTACCTATTTGTAAAATACAGCTTGGACATCACTGTTAAAAAGTATTTCTTACCATTATTGTGTATACATTATATTTCAACCTTAATTAATTATGTACTTTCAAAATGGAATAGAGTAAACCCCAGGAAAGATTTTATAACTTATGGAGATGAAGAGAGCAGAAATGCTAAAATTATTAAGAAATGTAGAAATTGAGGTTGTATTATAAGAAGTTTTGCAACATAGACTAAATAAATTTAAATAATATTTATGTGCCAAAGATCTCAGGATTTATGCAGAATACATGCTTATCCTGGTTTCTATCAGAGGAAATGACAAGCTTTTAGTACCTCTCCCACCTTCTCCAAGGGATGACAACATTTATTGCGCAGTTGGTGTCTGAGAGTTATCAATGACACAGAAAGGTGAATAGATAAACATCAAACACAGTTGATGAAGATAACTTTAATTACCTCACTAGGGGGTTTGAACTAGTTAATTATGGGCTTTTTTTCCTAAGTAAACTTTACATATTAAGATGCCTAGTTGATCTCAAAGGAATTTAAAAATAACTTGTAAGAAAGGCACAAACTGTGGTAATTTGGAAATGTAAATCAAATTGCAAAAAAAGATAGCTTTTGTAAATCTTAGAGTATTTTCGGATTCTTTTGTTTCTTCTTTTTATAGATAGCCTGCCATTTGTATCCAGGGGCATTTTTGTTCATCCTTATGTGGGTGGCATAATTACACAGAATACTTCAAGTTTAAAAATCTTTTTGTAAGTGTGAGATTACAATCAGAACTTGATGTCACCTATAGTCAGGGTCTGATTAAAACACTTGTATTAAGTGCCAAAAATACGATTTAATGTTCTATTTCTAAAAATAGAAGTTAATAAAGTGAAATAATTATGCTTATAATTAAGGACACAGATACTCCTCATTCTTTGTCTTCTTAGTGGATAACTAATTCAGGTAACACTTAGAAGTCTTGAAAAATAAATTTTGAAGGTTGTGTACATCTCTCACTGGGGTCATAAAATAAATGGATACTATCTACAAGTAATATTTACCTAGAAATAATGTCTTTCTTTAAACTCACCAGAATTGTCTTTAATACTCATTAGTTTTTACACGCTCTATGCTATCTCTACTTCTAAAATACATTCCTCTGCCTGGAGAGATACCTTATTTTTTTATCTCCCATAACCCTATTCTTAAATTTTCTTTAAGTCTATTTTCAAGCAATTTGTTGATATTTATTTCATGTTTTATTGCTTGCTACTATGTCAGGCACCATAAAAATACACAAAAATTATAGAACTTTTTACCTTCAAAATTTCTTTGAAGAAAGAAATCCCATCTTGCACTCGTCTGAACTAGTGTTTAGTTAATATGTATTGATTTGACTTGACATGAAAATGAGATGTAAGAATATATCAGTACTAGATATAATCCTGAGGTTTATAGTGAGAGCTTCTCTACTACAAATTGTGTTTGTGAGATTATATTTGTATACATTTTTTTTCTATTTCACTTTTCCACCATTGAGTATGTTGTTAGCTATGGGCCTTTATTATGTTCAGGCACATTCCCCCCCCCCCTTTTTTTAACCTATTTGTTGAATGTTTTATCATGGAAGAGTGTTAAATTTTGTCAAATTTATTGTGTGCCTCTATTGAGATGATCATATATATTTTTTAATCCTTCATTCTGTTAAAAGTGGTATGTCACATTTATTGATTTGCATATGTTGAGCCATCCTTGCATCCTATAAAGACAGACTTATTGGCCATGAAACAGAATAGAAAGCCCAGAAACAAATCCACACATAGAAAGTCAACAGATCTTCAGAAAGGGTGCCAAGAATACACAATAGGGAAAGGACTGTTTCTTCAACAATTGTACTGGGAATACTAGATAGTCACATTCAAAAGAATGTAATTGGATCCCTATCTGTTACCAGACACAAAAATCAACTCCAAGTTGGAGTAAAGACCGAAATGTAACATCTGAGTCTTTGAAACTCCTAGGAGAAAATTCAGGGGAAAATCTTGACAGTGGTCTTAGCAATGACTTCTTAGATATGACACCAAAAGCACAGGCAACTAAAGCAAAAATAGACCAGTGACTATTCTTTTCACTGGGGTCATTAAATAAATGGGTGCTGTCAACTCAAAAGCATCTGCTATGCATAGGAAACAATTAACAGAGTAAAATTTGTGTGATAAAGGGTTAATATCCAAAATATACAAGACAGTCCTGTAACTCAGTAGCAAACACACACACAGATTTTAAAAATAGGCAGAGGTCCTGAACATACATTTCTCCAAAGAAGATATACAAATGGTCACCAGATGTATGAAAAAATGCTCATCATCACTAATCATCAGAGAAAGGCAAATCAGAATCACTATGAGATATCACCTCACACCTGTCAGGATGACAATTATATATATGTGTGTCTGTACATATACACATGTATATAACAAGTGTTGAGGATGTAGAGATACTAGAACCATTGTACACTGTTGGTGCAAATGTAAGTAGATGCAGTCACTGGAAAACAGTACGGAGGCTCTTCAGAAAATAAAAATAGGGTTACTATACAATCCAGCAATGTCTTGCTGCTCTGCATGTAGGTTTTCTCTCTCCCTAAATGGCTAGGTAGTATTCCATAATCTTTTCAGCTCTTCTATGCTTTAATGCTCATGAAAAATATATATTTATCTAGTATAGTAATTTTCACCTAACCTAGATCTTCACACCAGAAAAGCAACTGTCCTAACTCCAAAGCTGGGAATCATAACTGATTTGCCTTCCTGTTATGACAAACATTCTAGTATTTTTCTTTAACATTGTCTCTCACCTGACAATTACTAGACATATTTTTACTGATAAATCCACGTGTTCTTCTTTCAGGGGTCAAACAAAGACAAAAAGCTATGAGAAGTTAGCATGAATAAATGCTTTCTCAAGCAATCCTAGTTAAAACTTAACGTTCAAACTCTTTCCAAGTTGTACAGAAACATGGCTTCACACTTGAAGATTTAAGACTGCAATGTGTTCTAACCTTTCAGGGCCTTGCATTTGTTTTAAATCACAAGATGCAGAAATTTATTAGAGTTTGATGTGCAAGTGATGACGTGCTTAATATGTTATATGAGTATGGTGTCCTCTAATGCTCCCTGGACCAACATAAAAACAAAAAGTTGCATCTCATTGGAGCTGTGAAACACAAAAATTTTAATAAATAAGAATTACAGTGTAATAAAATTCATCATTATGTAAGGAATTGGGATAGCAGTAAATGTCTTGGAAACTCATATTATTCTTTTTCTCTTCCTGTTTCTATTCCATTCTAACATTGTAACAAACCCTTTAGGTATTTCTTAGGGGGATTTTAAAATCTAAACTACTTCCAAAACTCCTGTTTTCTTTTTTTTTTTTCTAAAACTATTCCAGGACTAAATTTTAAGATAATCTTTCTCTTTCAAAAATAGGACACCTACCCATTGTACTTAAATTTTCTTTGTACAGAAATTTAGAAATGCGGTTCTGATTCTGCCCTTTCTTCCTTCTCTACTTTCTCTAACAAATGCTGCTAGTGTCCTACCCATAGCCATTGGCACTTAGGTAGCACCAATACGCATGGAAATGGTATTTCTAATGCTAGAATCTGTGATTCTGTCTGAGGATAGTCTCTGGCTCCATTAATCAGGCTGAAAGTGCCAAGGCATTTGTACCACCCTGAAGTGGCACTTAACCAACAGCTACCGGGTATTGGTGAAAAAGCACTCCTGCTCCCTCACTACATGTTAGCCTGAATAACTGAAATTGGTGTTCCACACTGGCACCCAGATTTCACTGATGGAACTACTTTCTTTTTTGGCTTCCAAAGTCTCCTTTTCCTACTTTTGTACTCGTTTCTTGAGGTTTCTTGGGGTCACCTCCAAATAAAGTCTGCTTCCGGGAGATTCTTAACAAAGACCTACCCACTGTCCCTCCTTCAAATCACATTAGCATGGAAAAGGTACTGATTACAGCCATGCATGATTTAGTGCTGCTGAATTTGTCTTTAGCTTTACTGCATCATTAGCGAACTCACAAAGATTCAAATTTACAGCTCTGAAAAGAAAGCCTAATAAAAAATAAGCTCATTATCTGCTTATCTGATTTATTTGAAATTGCAGGCTAGGTAGGAGTAGCAGGTGTTAGTAAAAAGATGGTACAGAAAATGTTTATTGCATTCTTAGAAAATATATATTTCATATGTATTAACTCCTCACCACATCTCTACTAAATTGGAACTATTTTTATCACTAGCAATTTCAAGGAAAACGGAGAGAGAATGAGAGGTTAAATAACTTGCCTTAGGTTACAGTCTGTAAATGTTAGAGATGGGCTTTTAACCAGTTGATCTGTCTGAGAGGTTACAGTCCCAATCACCATGCTTTGAATGATTAAAGTAGTTTTATTTCCAGGCAGCAGCTAAAGGTAAACCATACATGCTTTGGAGGCTTCTACCAATATTCTTTAAATATACGGTTAAATATTAGTGACTCTGAGAACACATCATTTTTTTCATGGGCAATCTGGGTGAGAAATAAGCCATTTTAACAATGAATTAAATCTTTCACTTATTTATTTGCAAAGGCATGAGTCCTGGGAAACTGAAGTTGGTATTCGGATTCTCAGGCTCTAGATGTATGATTAATAGTCTCTTTTTCAGATTAAGATTTTACCTTGGAAATGTTCTCTCCAAGCCTCTGATTTGATTTGATCAAACTGTGTACCCGGTATTATTTCATTATCTTCCAAAATTTGCATATGCAACTTTTGCCCTCTCATTCTTCTTCAAAATTGAAGTGATCCTCAAGCATTCATGACTGCCTTCAGTTTAATAGCATCAACCCTATAACTGTATTCATTTTTTGGAGCTTATGGATGTTGTATTACCCTTTAGTAATATATTAGCTCTAAGATCACAGATTTTTAAAGCAAACATGTGCATTAAATTTCATCTGTTAAGCTTTGTATGTACAGGTGATTCTCGTTCTATATGATATAGCAACAGTTATGAGAAAATGATCCTTAAACATGATGAATTCACTAAATATAGTCTACTAGCTGTCACACTGGTAAGCTCCAAAATTAAGAGATGACTTATCAAAATAGAAATGACGTTACTATTTTAGATGACGTACAAAACCACGAAGTACAGAAAATAACTTTTAAATGGAAATTAGAATTCATGAATTTTTTCCTGGTCAAGAAATATTACAAAGGAGTGAAAGGTCATATTTTCATATGATCTTGAGGGTCACAGTGAGAACTTTTTTTCTTTTAGCAAGATGGGGAGCCACTGGAGGAATATGAGCAAGAGTATGACATCATTTCACTTGCTTTTTAGTAGAATGACTGTGGGCCTGAGGTTGGTGGTAGACTTACAAAGGAGCAAGGACAGAGGCAGAAGAGAGTTGGAAGACTACGCTAATCCACATGAGGGAGAAGGTGCCTTAGACCAGAGTAGTAGCAGCAGCAAAGTGAAGAGAGTCAGTAGATTTCTGGACATACTTTGTAATTAGATCTCACAGGACTTGCTGACAGTGGATATGGGGTTTGAGGGAAAGAGGAGTCAGGGATGACACGGAGGTTTGGGGCCTGGGCAAACGGGGAGGGTGAAGCTGCCCAAAACTAGAGATAAGAATAGAAACAGGAGGACAGAGATAAAGGTTCTAGAGAAAAGTTGATTTGGGGTTTGATAGGGGTGCTCTATTTCTTTTTGGCTATGTTGAATTTGAAATGCTCTCTATGGAATACTGAGACAATCTGGAAAACCATTCTTAGAAACACCCATGAACTGACTCTTGCAGATTGTAGGACCCTGATGATGGTGTTTTCCTAAAATTCAAATTCTTGTCTCTTGTATTAAAGATGTTCGAATGCAAAGCCCTTAGCTGTCCTGTAGCCTACTTTATGATATTTTTTACATTAAGATGAGTAAATTAAATGTGAAAAATCCTTTTAGTCCTTCTATGATAAAACGTAATCCATTTTCTTCCATAGGCTTGTCTGACAACAGCAACAACTGCAAATATCCTTATTTGAATTCCCTTGGCTGACATTTATTCTGCATCCATCACTTGATCTAAAATCAATACTCATGTCTCTAGTCACCTGCTCAGAGATGTTATTCATTAATTTTTAACCAGTGAAATCTAACTTGTTCTCATTACAAATGGATAAGTATAGGCTTACATTGCTGTTTTTTTTTTTTCCCTTTCTTTCTTTTCTCTCATAAAGAGCCAGGCTGGCACGTTTAAAAAGAAAATGAGCCAAATGAAACTTAAGCTTCACATTTTGGCATGCTTAAAACACAGCATGTAAATATGGCCCCCGAGAGAAGCAAAGACAAGCTTACAAACAGATGTTTTCACAAGTAAACCATTGATTTTTAACCTTGAAGAGATAATAAAGCAATGTCAGCTTCTCTTTATCAGCAAGAGAGGGAAGTCATCTATCACCCCCAGGGGTTTATGATGCTTATAAATGAATGGTGATGGCAATGTCAGCGTGACACCTTTGATACTGTAAACCCTTAGATCTGTTTGAGGTTGGGATCTTATACTGAGAGACCTAACTAGAAGCTGTGTATTTATAGAGCTCTCCTGCAGCTGTGGATACTAATACATTTTTCTACATATCTTCAAACCCTTTCAGAATGGCATTGGCTAGAGCAGCTCCTCTACCTTTCAAATCACAGTATCCATTGCAAACTTTGCCAGAAGTATTTAAAATGGTATATATTTTTGGGTCTTTTTTTAAATTTTACAAAATTATTTTATTTAAAAATTATCAGAAAGTACTAATAGACAAACAAAAGCAATAATAAAGCAAAAGCATCTTTAATCTTACATTCAGAGGAAGCTATGATCCATTCCTGGGGCATATTTTTCTTGGCTAAGATCTTCATATGTGTTTGGGTCTTTACAAAATATTCATTCAGCATATAGTTTTAAAATCATCACTTAAAATTATATTGTTTGCATCTTTCAGAATAAACAAATATTTTATAATTTCATTGTTTTGTGGTTGCATAGAATTCCATTGTATGGGTAAACTATAGTTTATTTAACCAGATTTGTTCTTGAACAATTTGATTTATTCTAGTTTTGATCTGCTTCAAATAATGCTATGAAGTGAAGTGCATTCTTGTTAATTATTGTGGGGATTTATTGCTTTTTTTCTAAATTCTATTAAAGTATAAATATAACATGCACATAGTAAAATGCACATTATTATATGTGTGCAGCTCAAGGAATTTCTAGCAATAAACACAGGTGTATAACTAATTTACTATTTTTTTAAAAGGCACTATACCAAATCCAGGAGACCCGTTGTACCCTTTCCCAGTGGTTACCCCCCCTCCAAAGGTACCACTGTCTTAACTTTTGACATCATATATAGGTTTTGCTAGCTTTTGAACTTTTTAAAATGAATTGTACTTTGTATTTCCTTTTATGTCTAGCACCTCTCTCTTAACATTATGTCTGTTATTCATCCATGTTGTTGTGTGTAGGTGTAACTATTGATTCTCATCAGTGTATAACAGGGGTCAGTGTGTATCTTCTTTAAAGAGACAGATAGAAGGTACTTTAAGTTTTGTGGGACACATACAGGTGTATGTCATGTTCTTCAGTGGGTGTGTGTATATATGTGTGTCTGTGTGTTTTACAATACTTTAAAAATATAATCGTTATTTTTTGTTTGCAAGTCATAAAAAAAAACAGGCCTCACACTAGAACTGGCTCATACGTCAGAATTGGCAACCACTGTGGAACAGGATTCAATTATATTAATAGACCACATAGCAGTCTTATACTTGGTGAGCTCACATATCCGCTACTTAGGGGGAACCACATAAGAACAGAATTGCTCATCATGAATTACATGTTTGTTCTGCTTTAGTGCATATTGCCAAATGCTTTCCAAAGTGATTATACCAAGTCATACGCCTACACACAGTGCTTGATTGTTCCAATTATTCCACATCCTTGCTAACAATTGGGATTATGTATCATTTTATTTTAAAATTTTATCCAGTCTGATATGTGTACCATAGTATCGTGTGCAGTTTTACTATTTATAATAATGACTTAGGAAGTTGAGCTCCCCCCCCCTTTTTTTTTTTTGAGACAGGGTCGCACCCTGTCACCCACCAAGGCTGAAGGGCAGTGGTGCAATCTCAGCTCACTGCAACCTGTGCCTCCCAGGTTCAGGCAATTCTCCTGCATCAGCCTCCCGAGTAGCTGGGACTATAGGTGCCCACCACCACGTCCAGCTACTTTTTGTATTTTTAGTAGAGATGGGGTTCACTATGTTGGCCAGGCTGGTCTCAAACTTCTGACCTCAGGTGATCCGCCCACGCAGGCCTCCCAAAGTGCTGGAATTATAGGCATGAGCCATCACTCCTGGCCCTTGAACCACTTATCAATTTGTCATTTTAGTTTTCTTTGTTATAAAAATCCTATACAAGTTTTTCTGACAATTTTGCATTGACTTCTATGACTTTTTCTTAATTGGTAGGAGTCATTTATATATTCTGTACTTATTGTATCTATGAATTGCAACTATTTTCTCCTGCTCTGTGGCTTGCCTTTTCTCTTAATGGTGTCTGTGAATGAATAGATTTTTAAAGTTAAAAGTGTAATCTTTCCATGCTCATGGTTAGGAAGAATCAATATTGTGAAAATGCCCATACCGCCCAAAGTAATTTACAGATTCAATGCTATCCTCATCAAGCCACCAATGACCCTCTTCACAGAACTGGAAAAAACCACCTTAGACTTCATATGGAACCAAAAGAGAGCCTGTATAGCCAAGACAATCCTAAGCAAAAAGAACAAAGCTGAAGGCATCATGCTACCTGATTTCAAACTATACTACAAGGCTACTGTAATCAAAACAGCATGGTACTGGTACCAAAACAGAGATATAGACCAATGGAACAGAACAGAGGCCTCAGAGGAAACACCACACATCTACAACCATCTGATCTTTGACAAACCTGACAAAAACAAGCAATGGGGAAAGGATTCCCTGTTTCATAAATGGTGTTGGGAAAACTGGCTAATCATTTGCAGAAAGCAGAAATTGAACCCCTTCCTGATACCTTACACTAAAATTAACCTCAGATGGATTAAAGACTTAAACAGCAGACCTAACCCCATAAAAACCCTAGAAGAAAACCTAGGCAAAACCATTCAGGACATAGGCATAGTCAAGGACTTCATGACTAAAACAAAAGCATTGGCAACAAGAGCCAAAATAGACAAATGGGACCTAATTAAACTCCAGAGCTTCTGTACAGCAAAAGAAACAATCATCAGAGTGAACCGGCAACCAACAGAATGGGAAAAAAGGTTTTACGATCTACCCATCTGACAAAGGGCTAATATCCAGAATCTACAAAGAACTAAAACAGATTTACAAGAAA
>CAUYLG010041215.1:0-15366 GCA_963573385.1 Cacajao melanocephalus | reverse complement strand
CTGCTAATGATTAGGTTGCGTGTGGCATATGCCTGTAATCCCAGCTATATGAGAAGCTGAGGTGGGAGGATTTCTTGAAGCCAGCAGGTGGAGGTTGCAGTGAGCCAAGATGGTGCTACTGCACTCCAGCCTGAGTGACACGGTGAGACCCTGTCTTGTAAATAAAAAAAATAAAAAAAAAAGCATCAAAAGAGAATTATTAGGAGAAGACAGAGGAGAGAGGCAGAAAATTTGTCACCTCTTTCTCCCATATCATTTTGAAGATGAAATATTGTATTGGGCATGTCGAGTTTAGACAGAGATCCTGTTCCATGATCTTGGGAGTTAGGTGGAGAATATTTTGTAGCCTCCCAGGGACGGGTGGAACACAGGCAAGATATCATCTTCAATTTCCTGTTTTCCTGTGTCTTCGCCCAGTTGGTTCTGGACCACCTCATTTCCCCTCTCCTTTAGTCACAACACACATTAATGAACACAAATAGATGCTTAGGCAGCTGCTGCCAGCTTTACACATTCAGTGTCTGATCTGATGGAGCTCTGCTGGAATGCTCCACTATGTTTAAGTATGTATACATTCTGAACAGCTAGGGAGAAAAGGAGCGATCAGAGCAAGCAGGGCTTCCTTGGTACTGTTGTCTAGTTCGTGCGCTGCATAAAGATGCCGGGCCGAGGGGGTGCATGTGGACTGAAGCCCAGTCCCTCCGTCACTCCCCACACTGTGTGCACCAGCAGGAGCTGCTTCAGAAGGAGTACTATTTTCTTCTCACAAAGACATTGTCCACTTGCCAGCCTATGGTCCCCAGGGGCTGCATCTGCTTAGAGGATGGCACTTGTGTCTAACTTGCCCACATAGAAGGAGCGTTCCTCATTCATTCAAGGCACATACACTTTGCACCTGCTCTCAGCGTTGGTTAGGGTTACTCAGAGAAGGTTTCTTAAGAGAGAAAGGTTTTGAGACAACTCTGAAGGAAGAAAAGTAGATAGGTTACTGAAGAGAAAAACTGGGAATGCACAGACTTATTTAGGGAAGGGGCCAGATGCGGTAGAGACTCTCAGTGTCTGCCTGTTTTCCTCTCAGACACTGCCATCTCCGTATCTGTTGCATCTCTGTGCCTGAGGACTGTTTCCAGAACCACAGAAAGCTGTCTTACCCACCCAAGCTCTGCAGACTGGAAGTGCTGGGGAACGAACACTTTCTCCAGCAAACAGCCCTCAACTACCCCAGTTCCCTTGTCTCCCTAGTGAGATGATTCTGAGGGGTGTGTTTTATACCTTTAATCAGAATATGCTCTGTGGTAGTCAGCTTCATGATACTGCCTTTACTGGATTCCCCACGTCATTTCTCCATCTCTCCTGCGGGGGCTCCTGTACCTCCCTTCAAAACTGCCTGCACTTCCAACTGGTGGTCCACTTCTGTGGGAACCCACACAGACACACGGTTTGCCCAGCTAAAACAGAGAGGAGCTGGGATCGAGGGGAAGCTGGATACATGAGTAGGGGGCAATTTGTGGAAGAACTCAGAGACCACACTGAGAGGTTAGACTTGATTGAGGAGACAATTCATGTGCTGGATGACATATGAGCAATATATTTTTCTTTCAATTTATTATTTTCATATTTGATTTATTAATTCCTAGGTTTCTACAGGCCTTGCATTGCCCACTGAGTTCTGGCTAATAAAATCTTAGCTAAGCCAGGCACAGTGGCTCACGCCTGTAACCTCACCACTTTGGGAGGTCGAGGTGGGCAGATCCCTTGAGGTCAGGAGTTCCAGATCAGCCTGGCTATCATGGTGAAACTCTGTCTCTACTAAAAATACAAAAATTAGCCAGGCATGGTGGCATATGCCTGCAATTCCAGATACTCAGAAGGCTGAGGCACAAGAATTGCTTGAACCCGGGAAGTGGAGGTTGCAGGGAGCTGAGATCACACCTCTGCACTCCAGTCTGTGTGACAGAACACTCTGTCAAAAAAAAAAAAAAAAAAAAAAAAAAAAGAAGAAAAAAAAAGAAAAGAGAAAAAAGAAAAAAAAATCTTAGCTGAAGATAGACATTGCAATCTTCTTATCTGTCAGTTGTCAGTAAAAAGAAATTCTAGAGAGAGAAGTATGATTACGGTGTAAGACTGAGATGAAATTCAGAGCTATAAAACCATTCCCAAGATCTTGTTAAAGAAATATGAAGGTGAAAATAATCACAAGACTATAGCCCACATAGAGGATTTTTATTTGTAGCCATCCTGTTCAATTTTTTTACCCTTAAAAAAAAAAACAACTTTGTAAAGTAATCTGAAAAGTCTCCTTAAGCACATTGGGTTTTCAAAATTTTAAGATTATTTCTTATGGTAGGAAAACTTGAATCCCAAAGCACTGCATAATAATTGGTTGTCAGGGGAGACTGCATGACTGTAACTGGTATCGGTAACTCCTAAATGTATATAAATAACTTACAGCCTTTGTTTTGCAGAAGAGTCTGAAATTCTGTACATGATTCTTCTCATTTAGACCCAGAATAAAATTAATAATGTCAGTGACTCTGGCAGACTCTTTGTCCTAAGACAACACATTTCTGTGGTTTAAATTAGAAATTTGGCAAATACATTATATTCTCTTTGCTTTGCAGGCTTAAAAACACAGATCAAATCTTCTATCGAAGCATTTCCCTCTGCCACACAAGTTCAGAAACCTAGAATCACCTTTAATATGTGGACTGTCATCAATCAATGTCACAGAAAATATGGTATTAAAAAAACCCTAGAATGCCAGTTTGTTAATTCATACTGGAATTCTTTCTGCAAAGGGGTCTGGGCACTCGTATTCTCCAATCAGAGCACTTTTGCCCTGCAGGCAGCTACCCAAGGACCCAGATTGTAATCAGAAGTTTATGGGGCATGCATGAATTCAAAACAAAGGGAATTTGTTGAGTTGAATGGCTAATGGTTTCAAGCCAAATGAAGGCAACACTCCCGTTTTATTCCCAGGACCAGAACATTTTATGGATTTCTTTGTCCAGAGTCCTCACCACTATGGATAATATTGGATGGACACTGATAGTGTGTATCCTTGTGAATCTTAGATATTTTTAATACATTGAACTAGTTAAAAGAAATTCTAGAGAGAGAAGTATGATTAAGGTATAAGACTGAGATGAAATGGGGTTCATAACTGTGGGTTTATGAACTGGATAACTAGAGATTCTCTTTTTTTAAGAAATAGGTTCTCATTCTCTTTCCAGACTAGAGTGCAGCAGCATGACGTCAGCTCACTACAGCCTCAAATTCCTGGGTTCATGTGATCCTCCTGCCTCAGCCTCCTTAGTAACTAGGACTCCAGGCTCACCATCAAGCCTGGCTAAATTTTTATTTTTTGTAGAGACAGGGTCTTGCTATATTGCCCAGGCTGGTCTTGAACTCCTGGGCTCAAGTGATTCTCCTGCATTATCTTCCAGTGATTCTCCCGCCTTGGCCTCCCAAAGTGCTGGAACTACAGGCATAAGCCACCACGCCCAGCCTGTATAACTAGGATTCTTGAGCACTTAGAAATTAAATGTAAATTTTGTGTCTATGAATATTTTCTCTGGAGAAAATTTATAGCTTTTATCAGACTCTCAGTGTGATTTGTTATCCAAACAGGATTAAGAACCACTGATGTCATCAATACAATCAAGTCCTGCCAGCCTGGGTCTCCACTTCTCCTTAAAATGACTGTTTTAATGCTCCTGCTCTGATTCTTATGTGCTGTTTCAAAGCATTAACTCCTCTGGGGAGCTCTAATTTCCAGGCTTAGGGGGAAAAGAGAGTTCCTCAATGTAAACATGAAAGGTTTGATAATCAGAGAGAAATGGGAGGATATTCTACACACAGTGATCCGTGTGAGCCCAAAGTGTCCTGTTCATCAAGAGTTTAGATGCATTTTTGAAAATTTACCCTGTGTTATTTCGAAAGCTCTAAATTTGATTTCTTTCTTCTCATGGTTAGTGGTCAGAATGAGTAGAGACTAGCATTAAAGCTGGAAAAGCTGGAAAGCATGTGTAAAAATGAATTCTAAATGCATTGGACCAAAGAGGATGAAATGTACGTTTGATAGCCATGAAATTATCAACAGGAGTGTACTTACATGGATTCAGGCTATACCAACTAATTGAGTGCTCACAAGCGGCTTTAACAGCTTGCTTGACTAGTTTACTGAAGCTGGGATTCAGTGGTGGTCTAGAGTCAATGAGGTTAAGATGTCAAAGGTCCAAAATCTCAGGAAGATGGGAATCTTGGAGTGGACCTAAATGTGCAGTTTTCCCAGCCACCCTCATCCATGACCCTGAAGAGGTTCAGAGGATGCTCCATTTACCATGGCGCTGAGATATGTGTACCTGATGGGCACCCCAAAAAGCAATGCTAAAGATGGTAGTGGGAGATGCCACCTGAGAACTGGTAATAGGTTGCAGGGACAGAAAGCCTATTAGAATACTGACCTTCGAAGATCAGTGGTAGCAACTCATGGATGGTAGGGTTCTTGGAAATGAACAGATGGACAGTCTACTAAGGTGTGGCTTTATCTATAAACTGAAAAATAGAAACCTGGTTCAAGTCACTACAGTGGGAATTTACTGCCTCATACCCAGTTATTAAACCCAAGACTGTTTGCAAGCCCATAGCTCATTGATTGAGAGAAAGGCTTAGTCCCTTTAAGGAAATACCTTGCAATGTGGCAGTAAGTATATATTACAAACAAACTTTCCTCCAAGCCTCCCCTGGAAAGGCCTCAGCCACTTAATAAAATGACTGTGCACTGGGAGAGAAAACACCCAACCTGTCTGGAAGCTATTATACACTGGTTCTCAGTGTGTACTAATCATTGGTGGTACCAAATGCCAACCTGGTCTTCTGGTCAGAACAAGGGCTTATGGAGGCCATGTGTAAATGGAGTCTTGACCTTAGTCCATCACTGGACAGTGGGTCCAATAGATCTAGTTCTTTCCCTTGTTCCTGCATATATAGTTAAAATAAACATACTCAGTAATTGACTGAACCCCTTCCATTGGTTGCAGGATTCATTGTTTATTGTCTCTTCTTGACCCACTCCTATGGCCTCTATGGCTTCATGACATGGATGGCCTGGAGAAGAGATATGTAGATGGGCCTCTTGGAATGGGCATAGAGTATGAAGGCAATCATGTCCCACAAAAATGCCCAGCAGGGGTCATCCACTGCAGGCGAGTCACTCAGTGATCAGGTGGACAACATGACTAGATGACTAGTCACGTAGATGTCAGCTGGCCTCTTTCCCCAGCCCCTCCAGTTGTTGCTCAATGGAGCAGGTACAAAGTAACAAGATGGAAGAGATGGAGGCTGCGCACAAGCTTAACAACATCTATATCCTCTCACCACGAGTGAGTGCCCAACTGCCAACTGCAGAGGCCAAGGATGAGTCCCCAGTATGCCACCATTCCCCAGAGAAACTAGCCAGGAACCTGGTGGTAACTGAACACTCTGGAAACACATCTATTCCCATGAGAAAGTGCGTTCATGGGAATAGATGTGTTTCCAGAGTTTTCTTCCTCGTTCCTAATGCTTCTATCAGACCGTGTCTTTTTTTTTTTTTTTTTTTTTTGAGATAGAGTTTTGCTCTATCACCCAGGCTAGAGTGAAATGTTGTAATCATAATTCACTGTAGCTTCCAATATGAGCTCTCCTAGACTCAAGATATTCTCCCACCTCAGCCTCCAGAGTAGCTGGGACTACAGGCACGTGCCACAATGCCTGGTTAACTTTTAACATTTTTGTATACAGGATCTTGCTATGTTGCCCGGGCTGGTTCAAATCCTTTCTTTTCATGGTTAGTGGTCAGATTGAGTAGAGACTAGCATCAAAGCTGGAAAAGCTGGAAAGCATGTGTGGATTGCCTCAAGCAATCCTCCTGTTTAGGCCTCCCACAGTCCTGGGATTACAGGCAGGAGCCACTGTACCTAGCCAAGAATGTCATCTTTACCACCATGGTATCCCATACATCTGACCAAGAGACTACTTTTACAGTGGAAGAGGTGTGGCAGCAGGCTCATATCATGGGATTTATGTTACCCTTAGGATGTGTCAGCACCCAGAAACAGCTGGTTTGAAAGAATCACCTGTGAAGGTCATGGTTACTGAAAGAATAACCTGCTGAAGGTCAGTTATGGCACCAGTAGAAATACAGCACCCTAACAAACGGAGGAGCAGTACATTCTTTATATCAGCAACCAATATATGAGATTGTTTTCTCCACAGCAGAGACACACGAGGTGTGGCTTTATCTACATAATTGAAAAATAGGAAGGAAGAGGGCGGAGTATAGCTGCCTCTCTCATGAACACATCTAATAATCCAGTTAAAGAATATTTGCTTCCTGTCCCCACCGTCCTATTCCTGGCAGGTTTAGAAGCCTTAGTTCCTAAGGGAGAAAATGCTTCCAGTAGGGAACATAGTTGCAGACTCATTACGTTGGAAGCTAAGACTGCTCAGTCGCCATTTTGTTTTCCTTGTACCACGGAACCCAATAGGTAGAGACGTGGGTTACTCTACTGGCTGGATAACTAATCCTAATTACTAAGGGGAAAGTGAATCACTGGATGTTTTGGGACAACATAGTCCATATAAGCATTAAGGAGAAACTCTAATTTTAGGTGATCTTCAGCACATCAATTATTTTATTTTAACAATTTTTTTGTGGAGACTGGGTCTTGCCATCTTACCCAGGCTGGTCTCAAACTCCTGGTCTCAAGCTATCCACCTGCCTCAGCCTCCCAAAGTGCTACAATTACAGGTATGAACCACCATACCTGGCCCAGTTATTTTAAGTATGACTTGACAATCTAGGGACATGGGTTTTAACATGAAATGTGCAGAAGTGGGAATTCTTTTCCAACCTTTGGCCTGGGGAAGGACCATGAAAAGTCAGTCTAGCCTAGGGATAAAAACAGAAAACTCAATCTTTTTTTGAGACAGAGTCTCGCTCTGTTGCCAGGCACCAGGCTGGAGTGCAATGGTGTGATCATGGTTCACTGCAACCTCCACCTCCCAGGGTCAAGCAATTCTCCTGTCTCAGCCTCCCGAGTAGCTGGGACTACAGGCACACGCCACCATACCCAGCTAATTTTTGTATTTTAGTAGAGATGGGGTTTCACCGTGTTGGCCAGGATGGCCTTGATCTCTTGACCTCGTGATCCACCTACCTCGGCCTCCCAAAGTGCTGGGATTACAGGTGTGAGCCACTGTGCCCAGCCAACTCAATCTTTTTATGGGTTACATGGGCAAGATATCGGGGGAGTGGAGAGGCTCAGTTTATGATCACTCTCTGAAATGACAAAGACTTCTGAAACAAAAGAAGTTCAAAAGTAGAGTCAGCGCTGGGCTTGGTGGCTTGTGCCTGTAATTCCAGTAACTGAAGAGGCTGAAAAAGGGGGCATCGCTTGAGGCCTGGAGATCGTGGCCAACTTGAGCAACACAGCAAAACCACACCTCTCTTAAAAAAAAAAATCCAACCACTTGGCCAGGCATGGTGGTGTGTGCCTATAGTTCCAGCTACTCAGAAGTCTGAGGTGGGAGGATTGCTTAAGCCCAGGAGTTCAAGGCTACAGTGAGTCATGATCGGACGACTGCACTCCAGTCTGGGTGACAGAGCAAGACCCCAACTCTAAAAATAACAAAATAAAAATTTTAAAATGGAGTCAGATCAGGGAGAACTCAAAGACAGCAAAGAGGCTTTACTACAAATACTCACTCTCATCCTGCTAGTCCTGTCTACCACTCTCATGTTCTGCGGTGCTCCAGATTCTGGCAGAATTAGGTCAGACTGTGGTGGAATATCGTACCACAGACTTAAAGATGGTAATAACATTCCATTGTTTAATACAAAATAGCTCCATGCTGGAAGAAGTGGAAAACACTCACCAATGGGAAATATTCTGTTGGACCTTACCTAAAATGGAAGGTGTCCAGAATGCAGATGTAAATACAAGTCTGGAGTTCTGGACCCTAGACTGGCGGTTGATGGTCATTAGCACTGAAATACGGCACCAACAACGCAGCTAGTGCTCAGGCCTCACTTTCGTGGTCTTATGTGAAGCCCTTGTTCAACTACTAGACGACATCAATTTCAGACACGATAGATCACTTTTTGACTCCAGTTTGGTGGCTAATAGTACAGATAATATTTACTACCCCTGGACCCTCATCCTACTGACAGCTGTTCCTTCATATTTTATAAAACAAGAAGACAGCTGGGCACGGTGGCTCATGCCTGTAATCCCCGCACTTTGGGGGGCCAAGGAGGGTGGATCACCTGATGTCAAGAGTTTGAGACCAGCCTGACCAACATGATGAAACCGTGTCTCTACTAAAAATATAAAAATTAGCTGGGCGTGGTGGCACACGCCTGTAATACCAGCTACTCAGGAGGCTGAGGCAGGAGAATCTCTTGAACCTGGGATGCTGAGGTTGCAGTGAGCCAAGATCATACCACTGCACTCCAGCCTGGTAACAGAGCAAGGCTCCGTCTCAAAAACCAAAAAACAAACAAACAAAAAAAAACGACAAAAAAAACCAAGAAGACCCTGGAGTGGAGATACAATTAGGGTCTGTTACAGATGGTAGATTACAAATAAGAATCAAAAATTTTCAGCCAGGCATGGCTCACACCTGTAATCCCAGCACTTTGAGAGGCCAAAGAGGTTGAGGCTGCAGTGAACTGAGTTCACACCACTGCACTCCAGCCTGGGCAACAGAGCAAGACCCTGTCTCAAATTAAAAAAAGAAAAAACTTGAGAGAGAAACTGCAAACAAATAAAAAATTTAAAAGCGAATGTGAAAGGGCAGTGGGGAAACAAGCAAACAAAACCAAAATAAACAATTCAACAATTTCTACAGAACAGCTCCAGTGGCTCATACTGGCTGTACTGCACCAGGATTATTAGCAGGACTGCAAGCGAATTCCTTCAAATTTTACATAACTTTCAGTTTATTTTTTTATTTGTATGTATTTATTTTTTTTGAGATGGAGTTTCACTCTTGTTGCCCAGGCTGGAGTGCAGTGGCGCGATCTCGGCTTACTGCAAACTCTGTCCCTGGGTTCAAGTGATTCTCCTGCCTCAGCCTCCCAAGTAGCTGGGATTACAGGCATGAGTCACCACGCCCAGCTAAATTTTTGTATTTTTAGTAGAAACAGGGTTTCTCCATGTTGATCAAGCTGGTCTCGAGCTCCCAACCTCAGGTGATCCACCCGCCTTGGCCTCCCAAAGTGCTGGGATTACAGGCGTGAGCCACCCGTGCCCGTCCATAATTTTTAGTTTAAAGCTTTCTGTTATTATTTGACAGGAGCTCTCCAACTTCTCACTGCATGACAGTGTTACATCATTTATAGAAGCTGTTGTATCAGGTTTCATTACTGTGGGAGAGGGAATGCAATTTTGGGCAATTTTCCTCGCATTTTTTTCTCAACAAATAGCTACTCATACACTATATTTTAATGGAAAGGCTTAGTCCTTGTCATCAGAGCCTTCTTAGGAGTTTCTATTAAAGATATGCTTTTAGCCCATGTGAAGATGAAGTGCTGATTCCAGGCTATAAGGTGTTTCAGAATGTCACCCTTAAAAACAATGACAATATTAACTTTGAAAAAATAAAGCCAGTAATTTCTACTGCTTCTCAGTTCAAGTGGATCTGGGTCTACTGATGTCCCAGCATAGATAGCAGAGCCCAGGCACAGAGACATGAGGCAATTTGCAGTCCAGTGAAGCTCCCAACCTCCCTGCTGGGCAGAAAGGCCAGAAAGATCTGCTGGGCACCAGGCAGAATGAGTTATGGAAACTGCCCCTATGTTGGGAGACACATCAGAGGGTCAGGAGAGTGGGGAGACCCGGTTCCAGGCAGAAGGCTGTGGCTACTGCAGGAATCAGGGCAAGAGATGAGGGTGCCTGAACTGAGCAGGTAGCCGCCGTGATGGAAGCTGGGCAAACTGAGAGGGGTGGTCAGAAAACAGATTGGTGGGCCAGGCACCGTGGCTCACACCTGTAATCCCAGCACTTTGGGAAGCTGAGGCGAGCAGATCACGAGGTCAAGAGATCGAGACCAGCCTTGCCAACAAGGTGAAACTCTGTCTCTACTAAAAATATAAGCAGGCTGGGCGCGGTGGCTCAAGCCTGTAATCCCAGCACTTTGGGAGGCTGAGGCGGGCGGATCACGAGGTCAAGAGGTCGAGACCATCCTGGCCAACATGGTGAAACCCCGTCTCTACTAAAAATACAAAAAAATTAGCTGAGTGGTGGCACATGCCTGTAGTCCCAGCTACTTGGGAGGCTGAGGCAGGAGAATTGCTTGAACCTGGGAGGCGGAGGCTGCAGTGAGCCGAGGTCGTGCCACTGCACTCCAGCCTGGCGCCTGGTGACAGAGTAAGACTCTGTCTCAAAAAAAAAAAAATAATAATAATACAAGCATTAGCTGGGTGTGGTGGTGCATGCCTGTAGTCCCAGCTACTCAGGAGGCTGAGGCAGGAAAATCGCTTGAACCCAGGAGGCAGAGGTTTCAGTAAGCTGAGATCACACCACTGCACTCCAGCCTGGTGACAGAGTGAGACTCTGTCTCAAAAAAAAAAAAAAAAAAAAAAAAAGGAAACAGATTGGTGGGCCTTGAGATTTCAAAGGTGGAGTAATTTCAAGTTCTGATTAGATTCTAGAATATTTCCATGAAGTTTGTTCTGAAATTTCTCTGGAAAATAGAGAAGCATTCCATACACAGAAAAACAAAAACTTAAAGCGTGATTCCAGGAAACTTCGAGCTTTCAAAAGGAGCTTTTGTAGGCTTTTAAAATTTCTATCAGTCTTTACTAGAAACAAGATGGTCAGGTAAATAGGCCCGTAGAGGAAAGATGCTACCTAACATCTGGATGAAATGATTCCCACCAGATCCTGGTAACTTCATCAAGAATCAGAACACCAGCCGGGTGCAGTGGCTCACGCCTGTAATCCTAGCACTTTGGGAGGCCGAGGCGGGCGGATCACCTGAAGTCAGGAGTTTAAGACCAGCCTGGCCATCATGGTGAAACCCCATCTTAAAAAAAAAAAAAGAATCAGAACACCAGTCAACCTGTGAGTAGAACACGTATTTTGCAGAGTCATATTGGGTGGAGAATGTTGCAAAAAATAGCGTTTCCAGAGCCAGAGGTACTTTCAGGGCGGGTGGAGAAAGACAACCACAGAGCGGTTCCCCTGACGGCCAGAGGACCTCCAGGCCCAGATAGAAAAGGTCCCGCTCACGTAGGGAGCAGCACCTGGGGTGCCAAGGTCGCTCTGAGTTGAGGACTTGCAGCCTTAAGCACAAAGGCCTGCAGGTGGAGGAACTGAGTCGTTCATCAAGCTTGACAGCTGCAGCAGTTTGAGACTTTCTTGGGTTGGAATTTCCAATGGAGAGGAAAGGAACTAAAAGATAATATCCTTGGAATCTTTGAAGTGTCACAGGAATTCTCAGTGGTGAGAGTGGATTTCAAATGAGAATCTAGAATAGTGGGCCTGAAAGCCCCTCTGTCTGGTTTGTTTTTAATTTATTGTTATTATTATTGTAGAGACAGGGTCTCGCTATGTTGCCCAGGCTGGTCTTGAACTCCTGACCTCAAGTAATTCCCCTGCCTTGGCTTCCCAAAGTGCTGGGATTGCAGGTGTGAGCCACCAGGACAGGCCTGGTTTACTGACAGAAGGGCAGAGCTGGAAAGGTCTCATATGTCCATGTTCTGAGATATTTCTTCCCTTCCCAGGCACAAGGGAAGGCCCTGTGCTCCTGGTTCTCCTGCCTGATCTCCTGGTCTTGCTGCTTCCCACTAAGTGGAGCCCTTAACCTGCTTTCTGACTGCACATTTTCCACAGCATAGAGCAGATATTAAAGGAAGGGTAGGAATCTGGCTGCTTCTCAAGTTTGTTATAGCAAATACTGGGAAGCATAAGTGGAATCTTTTCCTTGGTTCACAGCTACTGCTTCTTTTCTGGATAGAAATCCAAAGGATCTCCTAATTGAACTCTAAGATTATGTGACCTATTTTGAGTTTTTTTTTTTTTTTTTTTTGAGACAGGGTCTTATTCTGTCACCCAGGCTGGAGAGCAGTGGCACAAACATGGCTCACTGCATCCTTGACCTCCTGGGCTCAGATGATCCTCTCGCCTCAGCCTCTTGAGTAGCTGGGACTATAGGTGTGCACCAATACTTCCAGATAATTTTTTAATTTTTTTTTTTTTAGAAATAGGGTCTCTATGCTGTCCACGCTTGTCTCGACCTCCTGGGCTCAAGCAATCCTCCTGCCTTGGCCTCCCAAAGTGCTGGGATTACAGGTGTGAGCCACTGCGCCAGGCCTACTTTGAGAATTTCTAGCTGACATGACATATATTCTGTGTTTAAGTTCTTCAGTGTGATTAATAGCCACGTACACTATCAGCAATAGTTTAAATATATGTGTTGTGATCATAAAAATTGCAAGTCGAAGAAATAAATTATCTGTAATAGTGTTTCCCCTTCCTTGACTTGAGAGAATTCCATAGGCTGTGCCAGCTCCTGACTAGGATCATCCTCGGACTTACCTGATCCTTGAACTGGACACAGTAGTGACAGTTCATGTGACAGGTTTTTCACAACTTTTCTTGATGCAGTGAATGCCCAGGTTAGACTGTCTAGAACAGATTACCTTGACCTTGGCACTTTGGCATTTTGGACTAGATAATTCTTTTTTTTTTCTTTTTATAGAGAACAGGGTCTCGCTATATTGCTCAGGCAGGTCTTAAACTCCTAAGCTCCAGCTATCCTCCCGCCATTGCCTCCCTAAGAGCCGGGACTCCCTGTGTCCGGCAGGACTGGATAATTCTTTACTGGGGGGCTGTCATGTGCATGGTAGGATATTTGGCAGCATCCCTGGTCTAGCCCCACTAGATTCCAATAGCGTCCCTCCTTCCAAGTTGTGACAACCAAAAATGTCTCCAGACACTGCCAAATGTCCCCTTTCTGGCAAAATCACCCCTACTTGAGAACCACTATCTTAGACAAATCCATCTTCCTTCCCCACTGGATACATAATTGATCACAAAGTCTGATGAATCCACATTCTTGAATTATCTCTCATGTCCATTTCCTCTTCTCTGTCTCCAGTGTTCCTGGTTTTCCAAGGAAATGTACAGGGCTGTTCTTAAGGTTTGGGTGGAGTCAGGAAGGGTAACCCTAGAGCAAAGTATTAGCCACGGCTGGGATTGCAGGAGCTCATGGTGGCCACTGGGTGGTGTCCGTACAGCACCAAATCTGGAACCTACAGGTGTGCTCAGAGCCAGGACCCTACATTGCCCTAGAAGCAGCTGGACGTGACTCCATCCAGGCTAAGTCAGTCACATTTGGCACCATGCATCAACAGAGTACCTACTGTGTGCTGAGCACTCAGAAGGTGCTTTACCCATAATCATAAGAAGCATAGCTAACTATCATTGAGCACTTCCCCCATGCTAGACACTGGGTTCTGTGCATTGCGTGGATTATATTCTTGAATTCTTACAACAATTCTAAGAGATAGATATATTTGTTTATTTATTATCTCATTTCACAGATAAGAAAACAGAGGTAGAAAGATGTTAAGAAACTGAAAAAAACGTTTAATTCTTTCAAAAATTCTCAACATATTCATTTAACCATTGGAATCTACTGTGTGTCACATAGTCTTGTAGATGCGAGGTGGTATTTTTAACCCCCTATTCTATGAGAGAAAGCAGATCTCAGAATGTAAGAGTTATAGTCCAGGTTTGCAAAGCTTGCTGAGTCAGTATTTTAACTCGGGGTGATGTGTCTGATTCTGGCACCTCCCTTTGCATCCGTATTAGAACGCAGTGAGAGGCTTCCCCAAGCCATGCCTCCTGCTGGCCTGTCTGTCGCTGGTCTGCTCCACAGTGGGACCCTCGCATGCATCTATGTGTGTCAGACAAGGCTCTGGGCACCCAAAGATGAACCAGACAGACCTAGAGCTTGCTTTCAGGGAGCCCACAGTAAGGGGGTGCTCATGGAAGACAGCTGTTCGACCAACTCATTCCAGAAATTGTTACGTACGATTGTGCTGACTGCTAGAAAGGAAAAGCACAGGACAGGAAGTTGTGAAATTGTTTCAGGGAAGCCAGCCTTGTGTAGGAAGTCAGGGTGAACTTCATGGGGAAGGGGAATTTGGGCTGAGAGTTCAAGGTTGAATACCAGTTGATTGAGCAATGGGTCATGGAGGAACTGTCTACATGAGGAATAAGGCTTCGAGGCTGGGAAAGAACTTAGCCCTAATGGACAGAAGGGTGAAGGGCAGTGAGCGAGGGATAAATAATAAAAATCCCAATTCATAGAGGTAAGTGCAACTGATGTTTCCACGTGTGTTATTCTAACCAATTCTGGTAAGAGTATGGGCTCTGGAGCCAGACAGGCTGGGTTTGAATCCTTGCTCCACCACATATTGGTTATATGGCATTGGGCAAATTCTACCTTCTCTGTGCCTCTAATTTCATCATCAGTAAAATGCGAATGAAATTGCCCCATCCTTTCAGGCTGCTGTGAGAATTAAATGAGTTAATACACGTAAAGCACTTAGCAAAGCACCTGGCACATTGTAAGCACTATTTTTTATTACTGCTATTATACAGTTTGATACATACAAGTTTACATTCTACTCTCTTCATTTTACCAGAAAGCATCTCCCCATGTGGTTAAAAAACTTCTTTGTAAATGCACACTGTGTGTGAGCACATATGTTTGTAAGAGTATGGGGGAAAGCTAAATGCTTCTCAGTGTGGTAATGTGTTACTTCAAAGAGAAGAGGGTGGGAGGACTTTATCCACTTTTTCTTTATGCAACTCTTTATTGCTCCTCTGGAAACAACAGCAAAAAAGAACAAAACCACCTAAAGAGTAGAATAGAGAGCCTAGAAACAGACCCACACATATATTTGTGTGTGGGATTCATGACAAAGGCTCTATTCCAATTTATCAGAGTTATTTTAAATACATGGGTTGATGGGATAACTAAGCTGAAAAATTGAACCTTGACTCCTTCCTCACAACTACCAGATATTAATTTAGAATGGATCATAGACTTAAATGTGGAAGCTAAAATAAAGCAATGAAGCTTCTAGGAGAATATAGGTGGAAAAGAGTTCCTAGACAGAACATAAGATTGATAAATTAGATTTTACCAACATTAAGAACTTCTGTTGGGGAGAGAGATCCAAGATGGCCGATTAACAACAGCTCAGGATTGTAGCTCCCAGTGAAAGCGCAGAGAGCGAGTGGACGCCGCACTTTCAGACGAATTTTTGTTGCCCACAGACTAGGAGATTCCCGGCGGAGGAGC
>CAUYLG010041211.1:0-37111 GCA_963573385.1 Cacajao melanocephalus | reverse complement strand
CCCCCCCCCCCCCGTCCTATCACAACAATCCAAAAATTTACAAAATTTGTCCCACAAAAAAAAAAAAAAAAAAAAAAAAAAAAAAAAAAAAAAAAAGCTGCTTCGTATATTTGGCAGTGGAAGGGAGAAAGTAATCATTTTGAAATGCACCCTGTGCATTCTCTATAACAAAGACCTATTCTCTAGTGAAAATCATTTTACCAGGGCCTTATCTCACATGGGCAAAAAGGCAATTACTGTATTCCAGCCTCCAGTGGTTCATCTAAGGAGCAGGGAAAAGTAAGAAAAATTTCTGAAGGACATAGCCCAGTAAAAAAGACATACTAAAAGACAGGCTTAATCATGAGATAGTAGAAGACTTTCTCTTTCCCATACCTTACCACCGCATCAACAGGTTTCTACTATAATAACAGGGCATTAAAACTGAAAGCACTGTGGGACACAGAATCTATTTAAGCAGTAGTTTTTAGGAAATCCCCAAAACATCAGAGGAGGAAAAGAAACCAATGACATTAAAAATATTTTAAGCTTCTGGCACCTGCAACTTGGTAGAGAACATTAAATACCGTCCAACTTCTTTCTTTCTTTTTTTTTTTTTCCTTTTTCAAACTTTTATTTTAGGTTTAGGGTTACATGTACTGGTTTGTTATATAGATAAACTTGCATCATAAGAGTTCTTTGTACAGATTATTTTGTCATGCAGGTACTAAGCCTGATATCCAATGGATATTTTTTCAGATCTTCTCCCTCCTCACACCCTCTACACTCAAGTAGGCCCCTGTTGTTCCCCTCTGTGTGTCCATGAGTTCTCATCATTTAGCTTCTACTTACAAGTGAGACATGTATTTGGTTTTCTGTTCCTGCATTAGTTTGGTCAGGATAATCAGCTCCAGTTCCACTGCCATCCACGTTCCTGCAAAGGACATAATCTCATTCTTTCTTATGGCTTCATAGTATTCCATGGTGTATATGTACCACATTTTTTAAAATCTAGTCTGTCACTGTTGGACGTTTAGGTTGATTCAATGTCTTTCCTATTGTGAATAGTGCTGCAATAAATATATGTTTACATGCATCTTTATGGTAGAACAATTTATGTTCCTTTGAGTATATACATAGTAGGGATTGCTGGGTTGAATGGTAGTTCTGTTTTTAACTCTTTGAGGAATCACCACAGTGCTTTCCACCATGGTTGAACTAACTTATGCTCCCACCAACAGTGTATAAGCATTCCCTTTTCTCCACAGCCTTGCCAGCATTTGTTTTTTTGACGTTTTAATAATAACCATTCTGTATGCTGTGAGATGGTATCTCACTATAGTTTTGATTTGCATTTCTCTAATGATCTGTGATGTTGAGCTTTTTTATATATGCTTGTTGACCGCATCTATGTCTTCTTTTGACAATCGTCTGTTCATGTCCTTTGCCTATTTTTAATGAGGTTGTTTGGTTTACTTTTTCTTGTAAATGTGTTTAAGTTCCTTATAGATGCTGGATATTAGAACTTTGTCAAATGCATAGTTTGCAAAAAAATTCACCAGTTTTGTAAGTTGTCTGTTTACATTATTGATCATTTATTTTGCTGTGCAGAACCTCCTAAGTTTAATTAGATTCCATTTGTCAATTTTTGCTTTTGTTGCAATTGCTTTTGGCATCTTTATCATGAAATTTTTTCCCATTCTTTTGTCTAGAATTGTATCGCCTAGGTTGTCTTCCAAGGTTTTTATAGTTTTGGATTTTACATTTAAGTCTTTAATCAATCTTGAGTTGATTTTTGTATATAGCATAAGGAAGGGGTCCAGTTTAAATCTTATGCATATGGTTAGCCAGTTATCCCAGCACCATTTATTGAACAGCAAGTCCTTTCCAAATTGCTTGTTTTTTTCCAGCTTTGTCAAAGATCAGATAGTTGTAGGCATAGGGCTCTCTGCTCTGTCCTGTTAGTCTATATGTCTGTTTTTTGTACCAGTATCATGCTGTTTTGGTTACTATAGCACTGTAGTATAGTTTGAAGTCAGGTAGCATGATGCCTACAGCTTTGTTCTTTTTGCTTAGAATTGCTTTGTCTATTCAAGCTTTTTTTTTCATGTGAATTTTAAAATAGATTTTTTCTAGTTCTGTGAAGAATGCCATTAGTAGTTTTACAGTAATAGCATTGAATATATAAATTGCTTTGGGAAGCATAGCCATTTTAATGATATTGATTCTTCCTATCCATGAGCATGCAATGTTTTTCCACTTGCTTGTGTCACCACTGATTTCTTTGAGCAGTGTTTTTTGTTTGTTTTGTTTTTTACAAGAGATTTTTCATCTCCCTAGTTATCTGTATTCCTGGGTATTTTATTCGTTTTGTGGCACTTGTGAATGGGATTGTTTTCCTGATTTGGCTCTTGGGTTAGCTGTTGTTGGTACATAGGAATGCTAGTGATTTTTGTATATTGATTTTGTATCTTGAAACTTTGCTGATGTTGCTTATCAGCTGAAGGAGCTTTGGAGCCAGAACTGTGCAGTTTTCTAGATATAGAATCATGTCATCTGTAGACAGTAATAGTTTGAATTCCTCTCTTTATATTTGTATGCTTTTTTATTTCTTTCTCTTGCCTGATCACTCTGCCCAGGACTTCCATCACTATATTGAATGGGAGTGGCAAGAGAGAGCATTCTTGTCTTGTGCCAGTTTTCAAGGGAAATGATTTCAGATTTTGCTCATTCAGAATGATGTTGGCTGTGGTTCTGTCATAGATGGCTCTTATTATTTTGAGGTATGTTTCTTCAATATTTAGTTCATTGAGAGTTTGTAACATGAAGGGATGTTGAATTTTATTGAAAGACTTTTATGCATCTATTGAGATAATCATGTTTGTTTTTTTGTCTTTAGTTTTGTTTATGTGATAAATTACATTTATAGAATCATGTATGTCGAACCAACCTTACATCCTAGGGGTGAAGCTTACTTGATAGTGGTGGATTAGCTTTTTGATGTGCTGCTGCATTCAGATTACAATTTTTTTTAGGATTTTTACATCAATGTTCATCAATATTGGCCTGAAGTTTTCTTTGTGTGTGTGTGTCTCTGCCAGGTTTTGGAATCAAGATGATGCAGGCCTTAGAATGTGTTGGGGAGGAGTCCCTCCTCCTCAATTTTTTGGAATAGTTTTAGTCAGAATGGTACCAGATCTTCTTTGTATATCTTGTAGAATTCTGCTTTGAATCCATCTGGTCCAGGGCTTTTTTTATTGGTAGGCTATTTATTACTGATTCAGTTTGGGAGTGAATTATGGTCTGTACAAGGAAGCAATTTCTTTCTGGTTCAGTCCTGGGAGGGTGTATGTATCAAGGAATTTATCCATTTCTTCTAGGTTTTCTAGTTTGCATGCATACAGGTTTTCATGAGAAGAATGTACATTCTGTTGCTTTAGGGTGGTTAGTTCTGTAGAAATCTATTAGATTCATTTGGTCCAATGTTCAGTACAGGTTCTGAGTATTTTTGTTACTTTTCTGCCTCGATGATCTGTCTAATGCTGTAAGTGGAGTGTTGAAGTCTTCCACTATTATTGAGTGGAAGTCTAAGTCTCTTCATAGGTCTCTAAGAACTTACTTTATGCATCTGGGTGCTCCTGTGTTGGGTATATACATATATATGTTTAGGATAGGTAAATCTTTCTTCTTGTATTGAACTCTTTACCATTATATAATGCACTTCTTTGTCATTTTTGATCATTGTTGGTTTGAAGTTTGTTTTATTTGAAATTAGAATAACAACCACTAATTTGATTTGGTTTTTCCATTTGCTTGTTAGATTGTCCTCCATCACTTTATATTGAGTCTATGGGAATCATTGAGTGTGAGATTGGCTCTCAAAAACAGCATACTATTGAGTCTTGCTATTTTTTTTTTTTAAATCTACCTTGCCACTCTCTACCTTTTAGACAGGAATTTAGCCCATTTACATTTAAGGTTAGTATTGATACATGCAGATTTGATCCTGTCATTGTGTTGTTAGCTGGTTATTATGCTGGCTTGTTTGTGTGGTAGCTTTATAGTGTCACTGGTCTGTGTCCTTAAGTGTGCTTTTGTATTGGCTGGTAATAGTCTTTCATTTCCATGTTTAGTGCTCCTTTCAAGATCTCTTGTATGGTGGATCTGGGGGTAATGAACTCCCTTAGCATTTGCTTATTTGAAAAGAATATTATTTATCCTTTTCTTAGGAAGCTTAGTTTGACTGTATATAAAATTCTTGGATAAAGATTTTTTTTCTTTAGGAATGTTGAATACAGGCTGTCAATCTCTTCTGACTTGTAGGGCTTCTGCAGAAAGATCAGCTGTTAGTCTGATTGGGTTCCCTTTGTAGGTGATCTGCCATTTCTCTCTAGCTGCCTTTAACATTGTTGCTTTCATTTAAACCTTGGAAAATCTGATTATTATGTGTATTGGGGAGGATATTCTTGTGTATAATCTTTCAGGGGCTCTCCGTATTTCCTGAATTTGACTGTTGGCCTCTTTAGTGAGGTTAGGAAAGTTTTCATGGATAATATCCTGAAATGTGTTTGCTTTCTCCCTGTCCCTTTCAGGGATGCCAATGATTTATCAGTTTGGTCTCTTTACACAATCCCATATCTCTCAGAAGTTTAATTCATTCCTTTTCATTATTTTTCTTTTATTTTTTGTCTGTCTTATTTCAGAGAGCCAATCTTCAAGTTCTGAGGTTCTTTCGTCAGCTTGGTCTCTTTTGCTATTAATACTTGTAATTGCATTGTGAAACTCTTGCAGTGTGTTTTTTAGCTCTATCAGAGCAGTTAGGTTCTTTTCTATACTGGCTATTTCATCTGTCACCTCCTGTATCTTTTTATTGTGATTCTTAGTTTCCCTCTATTGGGTTTTGCCATTCTCCTGAATCTTCCTCCTTACCCATATTCTGAATTCTCTTTCTGTCATTTCAGCTAATACAACCTGGTTAAGAACTCTTGTTGGAAAACAGTGTGATCATTTGGAGGATGAAATACACTCTTGCCATTTGAGTTGCCACCAGAGATCTTGCATTGGTTCTTTCTCATCTCTGTGTGTGGGTGTTCTTTAACTATGATGTAGATTGAGCACAGTCAATAGACTTCTTTTCTGAATGTTTTCAGAGCTGAGACATTGTGTAGGGTCTTTATTTGTAGTTGACTTCTTGTCTTTGGTTTCACAGGGTGGGTATGTTAGTGAGTTATTTTTGGTGTGGAAGCTTTGGGGCATAATCCAGTAGGTGGCGCTTAGGCATAGCGGTCAGTTGATAGGCTTTTAGTCATTTTGCTTCCCTATATTTCCTCCCCTATATTTGCAGCCATGCTTCCTTTCAGTGCTCTGAAAGTGTTGGCTCCTCTCCCACTTGAGTGCTGGCTGTAGATCACAGCTTGGCACTCCAGGGTTGTGCACCACAGCTCTGGGGTGACCCCATTGTTTATGTTTCCTCCACAAGTTGGAGGCAGCAGAGAAAGGGACCTTAGTGGTGGTTTTGTCCAAGGATATTTTGCTTGTCTCCTGAGGACTCCATCCCAGAGAAACGCAGGTCAGTAATCTCTCAGTGCAATCAGCCTGGGATGAGGCATCTGTACTGTGGGCCGAAACAAGGGGTTCTCTGCCTCACGATGAACAGGGGTATGGTGGGTGAGATTCATGGAAGATGGACTAGCCTCTTCTCTTTGGGTCAACTGAAGCTTGTCGGAGGTGTGAATAAGACACTTAAGGTCTTTGATCCTTTGTTAGTCTGAAGGTAGCAGGGGTAGTACCACTGCAGAGGCAGTGACAGAGAGGCTTTTGGTTGCCCCTGGAAGCTCCACCTGAGAAAAATGCAGAGCTGCTGTTACTGGGAGTTTCAGCCAGTGGGTTGGCAGCTGTATTGCTGGTGTGAGCTTGGGGCTCTGCATGTTGGGGAGCAGGGAGTCAAGATCTCACTGGGAGGAGAGACTAGTATCCTCTTCGTATGGTGACTTTGATGTGCTGTAAGCTTGGGTGTATCCCTCAGGCTCTTTGTTTCTTACACAGACCAAGGGCAGTAAAGATAGAACTGCTGTTTTGGCAGTGGCAGAGGGATTGTCAGATGCCTCTGGGAGCCTCTCCCCAGGGAAACTACAGACCAAACCTCACACTTCAAAGGTCTATTTACTTCAGTTTCTACTACCCAATATAGCATACCTGTCTTTTCAACAACAGTAAAATTACATGGCATGAAAAGACAAGAAAAAATAGTCTGAAAAAACAAAGCAAGCATTAGAAACAGATTCGACTATGACATGTATATTGAAATGATAAAGACATGGAATGTAATATAATTATGACTAACATATTAAGGGCTGTAATGGAAAAAGCAGACAATATGCAAAAGCAATAGATAAACAGATGGAAGCAAAGATATGAAAACTCTAATAAATATTCAATAGGAAATGCCAGAAATCAAAAACACTAACAGAAATGAAGAAAGCTTTTGATAAGCTCATCAATAGACTAGATATACTGAAGAAAGAATCAGTGAGCTTGAAAATATGTCAAATGAAACTCTCCAAATTGAAATACAAAAAGAAAAAGAACTCAAAACAACAGAAAAAAATTCAAGAACTATAGGTCAATTTCAGAAGGGGTGACATTTAAGTAATTAGAATACCAAAAGGTAAAGAAGGAGATAATTTAATGTGTAATTAAAGAACATGCTTCCAAATATTTCAAGGGTCAGGAAAAAAGCCTCAACAAAAATTTTTTAAATATTTTGAATTAAATTAAAATAAAACTGCAAATTATCAAAATTTGTGGGATAATAGCAAAATAGCTATTAGGGATAAATTTATAGAACTAAATGTATGTATTAGAGAAAAATTAAAATCTAAACCTAGCATAATATGAGTATAGAGAAAGGAGAACAAATTAAATCTAAAGCAAGCAGAAGAAAAGAAATGGCGAGAAGCTCAGCTTACACCAGTGAAATTAAAAACAGGGAAACAACAGAGAAAATCAATAAACCCAAATCTAGTTGTCTAGACACATCAACAAAATTAACAATCTTCTAGTGAGGCTAGTCAAGAAAAAAATAGAAGACACAAATTACAAATATCAGAAATGAAAAAGTGGTCATCTTTACTGAGCCCACGGACATTAACAGGATGATAAAAGAATATTATGACAACTCTATGTCCACAAATTTGGTAAATTAGATAAAATTACCTTAAATAATACACACTATAAAATCTCACACAAAGATAAAAAGATAACCTGAATAAACATATCATCAAAATAAATTGAGTCAATAATTAATATATTTCCAAAATAGAAATTACTAGGCCCAGATGGTTTTACTGCTGAATTCTATCAAATGTTTAAATAATGGTTAATAGCAATCCACAATCTCTTCCAGAAAATAGAAGCGGAGGGAACACTCCTAACTCATTCTGTGAGACCATTCCATAACACCAAAACCAGTTAAAGAGACACAAGAAAGGAAAACTACAGACCAGTATCTCTCATGAACATAGATCCAAAAATCTTCAACAAAATATAAGCAAATCAAATTCAACAATGTATAAAAATAATTATACATCAGGACCAAGTGAGACTTATTACCAGTATGCAAGTCTGGTTCAACATTCGGAAATCAATTACTATAACTCATGATGTCAACAAGTGAAAGAAAAACCATCATATTATTATATCAATGTATGAAGCAAATTCATTTGATAAAATCCAACACATTCATGATAGAAATAATCTCAGCAAATATGGAGTCGAAGGGGACATCCTCTACTTAATAAAGTACATCTACAAAAGCCGTATATGTGATATTATACTTAAGGATGAGAGACCAGAAAAAGAGCAAGTATGTGTTCTCTGACAACTTCTATTCAACACCATACTGGAAGTATTATCTAGTACATAAAGACAAGAAATTGAAATAAAATATGTACTTTGAGGGAAGAAAAATTATGCCTCTCTTTGCACACTGATGAAATGTTTGTCTGCGTAGAAAATGCCATAGACTTGATAACAACAACAAACACAAGACGACCCAAAAAGTGATTATAATAAAGTCATAGGAAACAAGATTAATATAAAAAGTAAACTGCTTTGTCATATACTATCAATAAACAATTTAAATTTTAAATTAAAAACACCATTTATAATAGTTTCCCCCAAACAAAATACTTATGTATAAATCTACAAAATATGTACAGGGTCTATATATGGAAACCACACAGCACTCATAAAAGAAAGCAAATAAAAAATAAATGGAAAGTTATTCTGTATTCATGGGTTAGAGACAGAAAATTGTTAGTATGTCAGTTTTTCCCAATATGTTCTATACCTACAACATGATTCCAATCAAATTCTCGTCAAACTATTTTCTAGATATCAACAAACAACTCTGTATTTTATATGGATAAGAGTATCTTAGCATAGGCAATAAAATATAGAAGAACAAAAAAGTCAGAGGACTCACTTTACTTAATTTCAAGACTTACTATAAAGTTATAATAATCAAGACATGTGGAATTGGTGAAAAAATGAAAACATACATAAATAGAATAGTGTCCAGAAATAGACCAACGCCCATAGAGTCAACTTATTTCTGACAAAGGTGTAAATGCAATTTTATGAAGAAAGGTAATTTTTCAAATAAAATGTAAAACAAATCCAGACAAAACCTAAGACTTTTCACTAAAAATGAATCCAAAATAGCTTGTAGACCTAAGTGTAAAATGCAGAAACTATATAAAATATCTAGGAGAAAATTTATATAACCTTGGATTTAGTGATGAGTTTTCAGATTCGTGAAAGACAAAATGTTTGAGTGTTGTTTTAAAAATGTGTGCAGTCTGTGTGAAAAATATTGTAGGGAATGAAAATAAAATCCACAGAGAGAAAACAGTTGCAAAATACCTACCTAATAAAGCACTTGTATTCAAAATACAAAACAACTTAAAACTTAACAATTGAAAGCCAGAAAACTCATTTAACTGGGCAAAGGATCTAAGCAGACACCTCACCAAAGAAGATACATAGGTAAAAAATAAGCATAGGAAAAGATAGGAATATTATTTGTCATTATGGAATTTCAAATTAACTAACAATAAATACCACTACACATCTACTGGAATGTATAAACTTTTAAAAATACAAGTCCAATTGCTAGAAAAAAATGCATAGCAGGAACTCTCACTCATTGCTGATAGAAATGCAAAATGGTATGGTCACTTTTGAAGATAGTTTGTGACTTTCTTAAAAACACAGCATAGTCTCACCTTAGATCCAGCAGCACACTCCTGGGTATTTTCCTAACTGATTTGAGGACATACGTTCACACAAAATTCCATACATAAATGGTTCTAGCTGCTTATTTGGTAATCACCTCAAACTCAAATATGTCCTTTAATGGATGAATAGATAAACAAACTGTGGCACAGCCTTACAGTGGCATATTATTCATAAATAAAAAAGAATAACTCAAAAGACATGAAAAGACATGAAAAAATATTAAATGCATATTGCAACATGAAAGGAGCCAGTTGGAAAAGGCTACAGAGTATATGACTCCATTTATATGACATTTTGGAAAGGGAAAAATTACAGAAACAATAAACATATGTAGAAAAGTGTAAAAAGGTTATGCACAGGAGATTTATTAGGGCAATGAAACTATTTTTTATGATACTGTAATGGTTCATACATGACAGTGTGTGTCAAAAATTATAAAACTTTATAGCACAAAGAGTGAATCTTAATGTATGAAAATTAAAGAAATAATTTAAGAGATCAAGAAATTCCAGGATGAAATGCAGAACATAGCAAAGCATTCTAAGTATTAAAAATGTATGAAACAATCTCACCGAAGAGCATGAGGGGAATTTGCTGCCCTAAGTAAATTGGAAATGAATGTTGTAAAGCTGAGGTCAAAAGGAACTGTATATAAGTGCTATACCATAGTTAGTAAAGTTGTTTCCCATGGGAGTACAGATTAATAATTCTAAAACCAGTATATATGTATATTGGAATTGAACAATTAACTGAACGGATTGACAGATGACAGAAGATGGCTTTCTCATTGTTGGAATGGGATGTTACAGGTAAGCAAAGTGAGAAGGCTAGAATAATTTTTGTTGTAACTGACTAGAGTTGGAGATGTCAGCATAAAGTCATGTTCAGTTTAATATAGATACAGATGGTTACATATACAAATATTTACAGGTGTGTGTAGATGCACGTATATATTTCATTGCTCTGTGAACTGAGAAAGGCTGTAAGTAACAACTCTCCCAGTAGCAACAAGCACACCTAGCACTAAGATGTGAGTGTCTAAAACCATCATCTAGTAAAAATAATTAGGGCTCCTTGGAGAAATGGCTGACTCTGGGGCATGAAACACAGTCACCCCTCTGTGGATTCCACATCCATGGATTTAAAAATCCAAAGATCAAAAATATTCTGAAAAAACTGAATCTGTACTTAACATGTACAGACTTCTATTTTCTCATCTTTATGCCCTAAAAAATACAGAGTAACAACTTTTTTTACATTGCATTTACATCATATTAGGTATTATAAGTAATCTAGAGATAATTTAAAGTACATGAAAGGATGTGCATAGGTTATATGCAAATATTATACCATTTTGTATAAGAGATTGAGCATCCGCAAATTTTGGTATTCATGGGAGGTTCTTTTAAAAAAAGTTTTGTGGGTACAAAGTAAGTGTATATTTTTATGGGGTACCTGAGATATTCTGATACCACGGAAGGGCCTGAAATCAATCCACCAGGGATACTGAGGGACAACTGTATATAAAATGAGCCTGGAGCATTTCGTAGTGTCAGAAAATAAGGTCCGAGAAACTTCTTAAGTGACATCACAAGTGCTGCATTCAGCAAAATCCATATTACGGGAAACTGGACAAAACACATGATCCGTTTATTTTTTTTCTGTCTTGTTTTAAATTTCACGGTAAAAAACTTTAATGGTTGGATAAATTATAGATTAAAAAGCACTAAGTGACAACCATGACAATGATTAGATCATATTTAAACACTGATTCAGAGAAACTAATTTTTAAAGTATGTGTCTGCCAGGTAAATATAGAAATTATCTGGGCATTTGATGATTATGCATTAAAACTGTTAGAAAATATAATTACATTGAATTTACGTTTCACTAAAGAGTTATTATCTTTTATAAAAGCATATGAAATAATTAGAAATAAAATGATATGATGTCTGGGATATGCCTCAAATCTTTTCAGTAGCAAGAGATGGAAGTAGGTAAGGGTATAATTAGAACCAGATTGGACAACGTATGGAAGTTTGTTGATGCTGAGTGTCTGGTATATTGGTTCATTATACTATTCTCTTTACTGCTGTATATGTTGAGAATATCTGTAATAAAAATCTTTTATTATAAATATCATGCCATTAAATTTGAAATCCTAAATGAAATTGACCACTTACAGGTTTAATCAAACAATACAAACTGAAACTGTACAGTATTCAAAACTCAAGCCACTGCCAAATGTTCCAGGACAAGGCAGTTTTGGAGGCCAGTTATATCAAATGATCATGGAGAAACAAATTACCATCTTATGTAAACTCTTCCAAAGCATACAAAAAGATGGGTAATTATTCAATTCATTTAGCCAGGCCAGCACTCTTTGATTCAAATACCAGATGAGAACAACCATTGAAAAGAATGCTTGGGCCAAGCTCTCTCACATAGCAGCAAATATTATCAACAATTTAATAGCATATTCAACCTAGAAGTGTATTAAATGAACAAACAAGCTGTGCCCAAGGAATAAAAATTATGACTTAACATTAGAAAATGCTTTTAATTGTAATTCCCTGTAAAAAAATTAGAGGAGGAAAAACACTTGATTATGTCAACGGCTACATGAAAAGCATTTCAAAGAAATTTAACCCAAGATAATGGTAAAAAAAAAAGAAAGAAAGAAAAAGTAAACTAACACTAGAATAGAAATTGCATTACTTAAAATCTATAGCAAGCACACTGTGAAATGTTGTAAGAATTCCTAATAAAGCCAGGAGCAAGACAAAAAATGTATGCTATCTTCTCTACTGTTCAAAACTGCACTGAAACACATAACCAGAGCTATGGGTACCAGGATAAATAAGATACATGAATTTCGAAAAGAGAGATATTTGGAGACAATGCTCTCTTTAAAGAAAATTCAAAGGAATCGACATATAGGATATTTAAATGAATGAAAGACTTTAGAAGAAAAACATTTTGTGGAAGCTCATTATAGCAAAATCAAGAAACTGGCCATACACAAGCAGAAAATAAATACAACATGTAATAAAAAATATCCCATTAACAACAGCAAAAATCTCCAGAAATTACCTAAAAAAGAATCCTAGCAAAAATGAGCAAGATCTTAATGGAAGCAACTGTAAAAGTTTGCTGATTGATAGATTCAGGTGGAAGAAGTCCCAAATAAATAAAGCATTATACCATATCCATTAATGAAGAACAGAATATTTTAAAAGTGTGAATTTTCCTTAAATTGTTTACAGAGTTAGTGCCTTACCTTTAGGCCAAAATGAGCATCAAGTTCATATTGCTAACTTACACTCCAGAATCAATCCTGGAGGGAAGAAGGGAAAAAACCCACAATCAACACTCAACAAAGTCTAAGCAGCAAAACATGATAGAACCCTAAGGAGACTGGAGAATGTTGAACTGGACCTTGTGTTTGGAGTAGGGAGAGTGGAAGACAGTGCATTTGAGGAGGTCTGTAGCCTGCATAGATGGCAAATAGGATGAGTAGGAGGAAATGCTTTAACTTCTGGCCCTGCTTTATTGCACAATCTGAGGCAGCACCTCAAACCACGATGCCGGTAACCCTGGAGTGATATCAGGACATTAGGAAAGGTGGGGTTGATTGAGGAAGTATGACTCTGGAGTCTGTGCTAATAACCACCTGAAGCCACCATAGTGACGACTGGTCTTTTTGAGAAATTATTAGAATATAAAAAATAGACTAGAAATAGGATAACCGGTGAACCACACAGAGTAAGGTAGGCATTCTTTCGTGAAATGTTATATATATATATAATATATATATATTTATATATAATATATATATATATTTAAAATATACACCTGGCAGACATTTAAAATGTATATTTACTAGGAATGAGGGTTAGAAAAATAGAAATCACAGTACTGGACTATAAAATGTCAGCTAAACTCAAAACAGTAGGACCTCTCCACACCCCGATGCTCAGCCTCTTTCTTGTAGAAAATATACCCTTTAGGGCAAAAAAAATTGCCAAGTCTGCTTCTGGCTTGGGAAGAGCCGCCGTGGGAAGATGTGCGTCTTCTCACAGAGATCACCACAATCACGGGTGCTGCAGCTCCCCAAGGACCATCTGGCCTGGGACCCGCAACCATGCTCCGCAAGAGGTGCAGCTAGGAAAATGCTTAGAGGTAACAGGAACAGAGCATCTTCCACCCATCACTTCATCAAAGAGCCAGAAGCCAGGAGGAGGACCCTCCTGAGTGAGGACTGAGGGTCCACCCGCCCCACACAGAGGGGCCACAGAATACAGCTCAGGCCCTCCTGTCAGCCCTGGAAGACCCTGGCAATGTTGTCACTCTGATCACAACCTTCCCTGCACTGTCAACTCAGAGGACTCCAAGTCAAGAAACCCGATGTAAGGGGAGCAGACATCCTCAGCACAAAACAGGGGTCCAGGCTATTCCAGGCATCAGGGTTGAGACACTGAGGGATGAGTGAAAGACCTCACCGCCACCAAGACCCACATCCCCACGATCCCCATTACAGTCTCCACCCACACACCCCTCCCCACACCCATCTTCACCACCACCCCTGCCCGAAGCCCATCCTCAGCCCCACCCCACCGCATCCGGACTCCCACTCCTACTCTGCCACTCCCACTCTGCCACTCCCACTCCCACTCCGGCAGAATCCACTCCGCCCCTGCTGTCAACCCAGGGAAGCCCCAGGGGCCGGATGTGACGCCACTGACTTACGCCTCAGGGATCAGAGAGACGCGAGATGAGATTCTCGTTCTGAGAGACAGGCTTGAGATCGGCTGAAGAGAGCGGGCCCAGGCTCTGTGAGGAGGCAAGGTGAGAGGCTGAGGGAGGAATGAGGACGCCCCCAACCCGGACAGAAAGCCCTAAATAATCCAGCGCCGCCTCTGCTTCTAGCTCTGGACCACCTGAGGGCAGACTTCTCAGGCTGGTCGGTCACATCCCCGCCCCCACTCTCTCCCGCCGCTTAAGCCGCAGGGGACTCTGGGAATCAGAGCTTGGTGTGACCAAGGCAGAGCTGGTTAGGAGGGAGCAGCACCTAGGTTCTGCTAGGCATCAAGGTCAGGACCCTCAGGAAGGGGTCTGCCCCTGATGTCAGCCCTGGGAAGCCCTGGGCATGGCGACCAGGAATGCGAATTCTGACCTCCTTCGCATCTGGGGCTGACAGAGGAAAGGGGATTGGTACTATGAATACTGTTTCGGGGGAGCAGAGAGAGGGCCCAGGCCCTGCTGGGAGACGAGGGAGGCATGAGGGGATCCTAGGACAAGATGCCCACTCCACCCCTGTCTCATACTGAGACGCTTCCTCACTCAACCTCCGGAATCCCAGGGAGGGAGACTCAGGTCAACGGCGGTGGTTGTGGGGGCAGGCAGGGGAAGGGTGGAAGAGAGAGCAACCCTGCCAGGAGTCAAGAGGAGGAAGAAGAGACAGGACTTAAGGGAACTTGGAGTCCAGATCAGTGGAAACCTCAGCTCTGGGTGGTTTCAAGCACGGTGGCCCATGTGATGTGTCTTTGCTGTGCCTTTGGGGTGTCAACGAGGAGAGGGCTATGGTCTGAGGAGTGGAGTCTCAGGTCAGCAGAGGGAGGAGTCCCAGAATCCTGAGGGAGGACTCAGCAGATCCCTGCATCTCAGACTAGGAAACCTGTCCCTCTTATCAGCTCTGGAACCCCAGGCAGGACTGTGAGGAAGGGAAGTGGCCCCAATTTTCTCACTGGGGATCCCAGGGAGATGGTGGCCTTGGCCTGCAAGACCCATACACGGTTCAGCAGGAGGGAAAGGGCCAGGCTCTGTCTTAGTGAAGCTGAATACCTGGAAGAGACCCAAATAGAGGAAGTCCCTGACCTGTCCCCCTCCCCCTCCCCACCTCCCGCCAAATCTGCTCCTTCTGTCAGCTTTGGGAATCCCATGCAAGTGTGATCATGTGGTGCCCCCTCCCCTATTTCTGCCTCCTCGGTCTCCGGGAGGTGGGGACCTTGGTCCAAGGGTTGCTAAGAAGTTATCACAGGGTTCCACGCCTGGTCAACAGAGGGAGGAGTCCCAGAATCTGCAGCAAGGTGTGCCCCCTTTGTGAAGACTGCAGGTACCTGCAGCCCAGAAAGAAGGAATGCCACAGAGTCTGGCTGTCCCCTGTTCTTAGCTCTCTGGGGAGCTGATCAGGATTGGCACTAAGTGGCAAGCTCACTTTAAATACAGGCAGGAAGTTGAGGAATCCTCAGGGAAATTGAGTCTTGGTTGTAAAGAGGAGACATCAGCCCTGGACACCCCACAGGAGTGACGGGATGTGACTCCTTCTTATCTTTGTTTTAGGATCTCAGGGAGATGAGAACCTTGCTCTCAGAGGGTGACTCAGGTCAACACAGGGAGCCCCTCTGTTTGACAGACACGGTGGGTGGCAGGATCTGACAAGAGTCCAGGTAAGTAACCTGAGGGAAATTTGAGGGTAACCCCAGGCCATAACACAGATGGAGGCCCCACAAAAATCTGCCATGACCCTCCTGTCACTCTGGAAAACCTAGTCAGGGCTGTCGGCTGAAGCCCCCTGTCTTATACAAGGACAATTGGTCTCTGGGAGGGAGAGGTGTTGGTCTAAGGGGGCTGCACTCAGGTCAGCAGAGGGAGGGTTCCAGACCCTGCCAGGAGTCAAGGTGAGGACTGAGGTGACCCCATTCTCCAAACACGCAGTACTCAATCCCACCCTGCCCCTTCTGTCAGCCACGGGAATTCACAGGGAACTGTGGGTAGATGGACTCCCCTCACTTCCTCTTTCTATACATTCTGGAGATAGGGCCTTGGTTTAGGGAAGTGGCCTGAGGTCAACAAAGGGAGGGTCCCAGGCCCTATCAGGCATCCAGATGAGGACCAAGCAGGCTCCTCACCCAGGACACATGGACTCAGCTGAGTATGGTTACCTCTTGCTGTCCTTTCTGGGAGGACCTCCACAGTTGTGGCTCCACCAGATGTGGGTCCCCTCATGTCTTCTATTTTGTATCAGGGATGTGAGCTTTTGATCTGAGAATTTCTTAGATCAGCAAAGGGGCAGGGTCCAGGCTCTTCCAGGAGAAAGGTAAGAGCCCTGTGTGAACACAGAGGGGGCTATCCACTCCAGAGTAGTGGGGAACTCACAGAGTCCAGCCCATCCTCCTGACAGCACTCGGAGGCTGGGGCTGTGCTTGCAGCCTGAACCCTGAGGGCTCCTCAGTTCCTTTTTCAGGAGCTCCAGGGACTGTGAGGTGAGGCCTTGTTCTAAGACAGTGTTATCAGATCACAGAACAGAGAGGGCCCAGACAGTGCCAGGCGTCAAGGTGAGGTGCATGACCTGAAAGTGCACCAAGGGCCCCACCTGCTCCATAACAAAGCGGACCCCACTGCAGCAACTCCACCTACCCTACTGTCAGTCCTGGAGCTGTGGCCTCTGCTGGCTGCATCCTGAGGAGCCGTCTCTTGCTTCCTTCTTCAGGTTCTCAGGGAACAGGGAGACCCAGAGATCAAGAGCTGTGGAACACAACAGAGCAGCACTGAAGGAGACCTGTAAGTTGGGCTTTGTTAGAACCTCCAGGGTGTGGTTCTCAGCTGTGGTTCTCAGTGGCCACATACATCCCCCCTCTCTCCCCAGGCCTGTGGGTCCCCATCGTTCAACCCCTGCCCACACTCCCACCTACTACCCTGACCAGAGTCATCATGTCTCCAGCTCCAAAGCGTCGGCGCATCATGCCTGAAGAAGACCTTCAATCCCAAAGTGAGACACAGGGCCTCGAGGGTGCGCAGGCTCCCCGGGCTGTGGAGGAGGATGCTTCCTCATCCACTTCTACCTGCTCCTCCTCTTTTCCATCCTCTTTTCCCTCCTCCTCCTCTTCCTCCTCCTCCTCCTCCTGCTATCCTCTAATACCAAGCACCCCAGAGGAGGTTTCTGCTGATGATGAGACATCAGATCCTTCCCAGAGTGCTCAGATAGCCTGCTCCTCCCCTTCGGTTGTTGCCTCCCTTCCATTAGGCCAATCTGATGAGGGCTCTAGCAACCAAAAGGAGGAGAGTCCAAGCACCCTACAGGCCCTGCCAGACACTGAGTCTTTTCCCAGAAGCGAGATAGATGAAAAGGTGACTAATTTGGTGGAGTTTCTGCTCTTCAAGTATCAAATGAAGGAGCCAATCACAAAGGCAGAAATACTGGAGAATGTCCTAAAAAATTATGAAGACCACTTCCCTGTGATGTTCAGTGAAGCCTGTGAGTGCATGCAGCTGGTCTTTGGCATTGATGTAAAGGAAGTGGACCCCACTGGCCTCTCCTTTGTCCTTGTCATCTCCCTGGGCCTTACCTATGATGGGATGCTGAGTGATGTCCAGAGTATGCCCAAGACTGGCATTCTCATATTTATCCTAAGCATAATCTTCACAGAGGGCTACTGCGCCCCTGAGAAGGTCATCTGGGAAGCACTGAATATGATGGGGCTGTATGATGGGGTCGAACACTTCATTTATGGGGAGCCCAGGAAGCTGCTTACCCAAGATTGGGTGCAGGAAAACTACCTGGAGTGCCGGCAGGTGCCCGGCAGTGATCCTGCACAGTATGAATTCCTTTGGGGTCCCAGGGCCCACACTGAAATTAGGAAGATGAGTCTCCTGAAATTTTTGGCCAAGGTAAATGGGAGTGATCCCAGATCCTTCCCACTGTGGTATGAGGAGGCTTTGAAAGATGAGGAAGAGAGAGCCCGGGCCATTATTGCCACCACAGATGATACTACCGCCATGGCCAGTGCAAGTTCTAGTGCGACAACCAGCTTCTCCTATCCTGAATAAAGTCAGATAGACTCTTCACTGTGTTTTAAAAAGGAACCCAAATACCACATGATGTCACTCATATGTGGAGTCTTAAAAAAAAAGTTGGTATTATGGAAGTAGAGAGTAGATCAGTAGTTACCAGAGACTGGGGAGAGGAAGGAGAAGATGGGCTTGGAAGTGATTAGCCAACATGGAAAATTACAATTAAATAGGAGGAATAAGCTCTAGTTTTCTATGGCACAGTAGGATGACTGTAGTTAACATTAAGATGTTATATATTATAAAACAGCTAGAAGGAAGGCTTTTCAATATTGTTACCACAAACATGAGGTGATGGATACACTACCTGATTTATTATACTACATATACTTGAATCTAAACATCAAATTGTACTTCATAAATATCTACAATTACATGTCATTTTTTTTAATTTATGAAAACAAATGACAAGAGAAGTCAATGATGTATGTAGTCCAGGGCCAGGCTGAGGCTGAGGAAAACAGAGTGCCTAACATCTTTGTCTTACTGTTCTCTTTGGATAACTTGGGGACTTCTTTGCTTTTCTTCTTGGTATTTTATTCTTTTTTTTTTTTTTCAGAGTCTCACTCTGTCGCCCATGCAGGAGTGCAGTGGCGCAGTCTCGGCTCACTGCAGCTTCTGCCTCCTTGGTACAAGCGATTCACCTGCCTCAGCCTCCTGAGTAGCTGGGATTACAGGTGCATGCCACCACACCCGGCTAATTTTTGTTTGTTTGTTTGTTTGATTTAGTAGAGACGGGGTTTCACCATGTTGGCCAGGCTGGTCTCAATCTCCTGACCTCAGGTAATCCACCTGCCTCAGTCTCCCAAAGTGCTGGGATTACAGGTGTGAGCCACTGCACCCAGGCTCTTCTTGGTGTTTTAAAATGTTGTTACTTGTACTAGAAAGTTTATGAGCTTCAGAATCTAAAGTTACACATTTGTTTATCCAGTTTAAGAAACAGTTTTGTTCTTTTGTGAAACAAATTAGGAAACCTTCCATCCTATTTGTAATCTTTAAAAAAAAACATGGAATTGGAATAGCAATTTTCTTGGAAATATGAAAAAGTATTAGTAAAATAGAGAAAATAATTTTAAGTGTTAATATTTTTATTTCTTTATTATTTTTAGTTTATCATGCTGCAAAATTAGAAGTTATATCCCTCCATCTTGTTAAGTCAAAATTTAACTGTAATAAATGAAACCTTTGCTCGCTGGTGCATTTCTTCCCCAAATATCCACTGAGCATCTGGTCTGTGGAAGGCCGTGGGTCTGTAGTGGAAATGCTAAGTTAAGCCAGAACCACCTTTACCCATAGGGCGGTAGAGTCCAGGGGCTGCAGTCAGGTAATAAGGTGGCGAGATGTCCTCTATGACCTAGAGGAAAGAAAGACAGGGGTGACAGTATTGGGCTGTAGGTGAGAGTGGTCAAGTGTACATCCCCTGAACTAGGACTTTTGGGGCTTTGAGAAACTGCAGTTCCTTCTGGTGAAAATGAATCCAGAGAAGCTGTGTGGTGCCAGAGTCAGAGTCTCACATAGTTGAGAGAAAATCCTGGGATGTAAAACTGCTCTGAGCAGTTCCTTTTGGGTAATGAATGAACAGAAAGGAGTCTCCACCAGGGGCAGGAATAGAAAGTGTTCTGCACTCTTGTCTCAGTGTAGTTGAACACAGCACAATAACTAGATGATAGATGCCCATATCATATGCAGAGTCTCCTGAGAGATAAGGATCTCATAATCAATAAGCCTATGAATTGATGCCTAGAAGTGAGCTGACTCCATTAGAGAAACATTTTAATTGGGTTACTTTTAGTGTAATTTGAGCAACACTAAGCAAGGGCTAGATTTTGAGTGGTGATGAAATGAATGAAAATCATGATTTGGATGGAAAAGAAGCTTGGAGAGAGGGAAGGAGTTGATCCTTGACTCAAATTCCATGAGCTTTGAGCAGCATTCAGCAGGGGGAAACTCCTGCACATGAAAATTTGAAAATATATCCTCTAAGAGGGAAAATCTACTGAATTTTATATATGAAGCAACATTTGTGACTGATTTGGGATTCCGTGTCCCATTGAGCTGCATATTCTGACAAGTACTGGATAACAATGACAACAAAAAATCCAGAGTAGACTGTGGTAGAATCTGGGGTCAAATAATATTAGAAATAAGAGCCATCTGCCATTCATTAAACTTCTAAATACTCCAGGCCCTGAGCCAGGTGCTTCACTTATTTGCACACACTCCAGTAGTCCTATTGGACAAGCCTTATCACACCTGTTTCATAGATAAAGAACCTAAGGCTCACAGGGCTTCAGCATTTTCCAGAATCACATGGCTAGTAAGTAACAGGGCTGGAACAAGACTCCTGGTCTGAATTCCTGTAGAGCCCATGCTTTTCCCACGCCTCCCAGCCTGAGGCCGACCTCCTGAGTAGTACCTCGTTTCTCTTCTCAGCACTGTACCGTGTCTCTCAGGTGACAAAAATAAGGACTCTGAGGCCAAGGTAGCAGTAGCAGGCCTAGATAAGGTGACAATGAGAATCAAACAGCATTTCAGGGTGGCCTGCGGACCTTATTAACCCAGGGACCTCCTGTGTCAATCCCCAGGGTTCCTTGAGAGCTGACTCTACCCAGGAGGTGGCATTTCTTTTCAGAGCCAGCCCTTTCCCACATTACAGCACCCTTCCCCTGGTTGTCCCCAGTGTTCCCTCCTATCCAAATCTGGAACCTGGTCTGCTGCCTAGCTTGTCACTTTGGTCTCTGCTGGAGGATGTGCCCAGAACACAGTGGAGAAGCCCAGAATCACCTGCTTACCCTGTGACACAGAGCACGCCCACACCCTACGGAAGTACTCTGACTGTTCTGTAGCATTCTTGGAAATCTCTCTTATAGCAGATGTCTAACTATCATTGTCCAAAGTCAAATTTATGTTGAAATTTATGTTGAAAGGGCTGTTCAACTTATCCTCTGCTTTCAAAGGATTTGGTTAGGAGCCGGGGAAGGAGAGCAGACAAGACACCCTCGGCTCACAAGGGACATTGGGAGGATGCAGGGAAGAGCAATTACTAGAGTCCATGAGCAAGACCACATGTGAAACCAAGTCCACAGAGCCCCAGGCAGGCTGGCACTCAGAGCTCTGAATCCAGATTTCAGCCTGATGGGGGCAGAGACCTGAGGGAGAGAAGTGGGAAATGGTGAAGGAGGATGGGACAACAAACAAGTAGGCTTGGGAAATCTGGACATCATCATCACCAACAGGATGTGGCTATGTGATCTGAATGGGCAGGCCTGTCGGCTGAATGTATCAGCGGTTTGCTGGATACCTTATGCTCATTCAAGATTCCCCTTCTTCTGTCAGGAAGAGTATGGCTGGCTCCCTGCATCATTCTGGGTGAGCTACCTCTCTTGACCATTCCAGTGATCCTGTGCACCCTTGCCAGCATCCCAAGGCTGGGAGCTGTCTTTGTGCCTACTGTAGGGCTGGTGTTTTATCCCCTGGGGACCCTCCATAGAGGTTGGGCTATGTGAATGCGTTGCTGACTGATGACCAACAGCTGAGACTCGCCAGGAGTGCCAATGATCATTGGAAGGTGGTAGTATGGCTGCATGGAAGGGATATTGGAGGAAAAGTGCCCCAGGACTAATCAGCTCAGACTCTACAGATGAAGGGCTTCTGTGGACATGCCTTGAAATTGATCCAGCTAGTGTCCCTGACTCAGATGGCCTCCTGTGGCTTCTGAGCTCTTGGCACACAAGGGGACAGGTGACTTGGGGCTGTAATCACTGGCCTGTGTTGCCACCAGGCACTGTCTGGGGTAGAGGGCTGGCCCAAAGTGTGGACATGGGCAAGTTGGATGGAAACCCTGTGGAGATGGCACCTTTCATTGTTAGCTAACAGAACATGTGGGGTCCAATGCAAGAAGCATCACGCACCATCCTGTTGGGAGCATCTTCACCTCCAAGACAGTGTTTGGGCCTGAGGAAAAGGCATCTGCAGTTACCCTGTCAGTGGTATTTTCCACAAGAATTCTGAACTGAAGCAAGCACAGGTAAGGGAACTGTGGGTTTCTTCATGGAGGCAGGAGGCTCAGGCAGGGGAAAGCTCCACACTTTGAATCAGCAAATTCCCATGCCTGGTAATTTCTTTCATTAATTCATTCATTCTTTCATCCAGCAACATTTTGTTGAATACATGCTGAGGAAACATCAGGTAACAAAACAAAATGTCAAGACCCTTAATCCAGTCCGTGGGGGATGTAGGGGAGATGATGAATTAGTATGAGTCACTCATCTGGACCAGGAAGGCAGGGCCAGACTTGGGAGCAGGCCATGCACAAGAAAGGAAGGAACAGCCTATGACCAGACCAGCAAGCTGGCCTTCTATGACACTTTGAATCTGGTTTTCTTCTTCGATGCTGCTTGTGGGTGAAAGCAACTGCCACTTGCTGTGCCTACCTGCTTTTGTTAATAGGGAATGTGCTCATGGTTGGCAGATGCTCACTTCTGCTCACCTCGAGTCACTTCTACTGAATGAATGGTTTCACTGTAAAAGCACAGGAAGAAACTTTTGGGAATGATGAATATATTTTGCACCTTCACTGTGGTTGTGGTTTCATGGGACTATATATTTGTCAAAACTCTTTGAATTGTTTCTCAGTATTTCAGAGAAAAAGTAAGCAGGAAATCAGGAAGGATATGGATGACATGATTAAAATAAAAAAAAAAAAACCCACCACATCCAATAATAGCAGAATAAACATTCCTCTCAAGTGTGCATGAAATATTCACCAAGATAGATGGCATTCTGGGCCATAAAACAAAGATTACAAATGGAAAACATTAGAAATAATAAAAAGCATCTTCTTGAAGATGCTTCTTGAAGACCATAATGTAATTAAGCTCAGAATGGAACACAAAGATAACTGAAAAAATGCTCATATATTGGAAATTTTAAAATATGATCCTAAATAACCTATGGATCAAAGATGGAGTCTTAGGAGAATTTTAGAATATACTTTAAGTTGAATGAAAATAAAGATATACATACAAAATTTTGAGGGATTCAGCTAAAGTAGTCCTTGGGGGAAATGTATAGCATATTTTAACTGTTTATATTAGAAAATAAAATCTAAAATCAATAACCAAAACTTCCACCCTATGAAACTAAAGAAAGAAAGGCAAGTTGAATTTAAAGAAATTGAAGAGGATCCCACCTTCCTCCCTTCCCAAACTTCCACCTCTTCCCTCCTTCCTCCCTCCCCACCATCCTCGATCATACACACACACACACACACACACACATCATTTTACAACAGGTTCATTTTATTTTGATCACCACAGGGTGTACCCTGTGGGGTGTGAAATGTACTCTAGACCCTGTTGGCTATTTATTTGGGGTTAGACCTCTGGAGACTTCTCAGGTAAATCTGAGGTGTCAGGTCTTGCCCGGAAATTAGTGGTTGCCCAGGGAGACACTGGAGATGGTGGAGGTCTCCTTGCTTTGGTCCTGCTGTGGCTAATTTTGATTGAGTTCCTCATTCAGCTGCTCGCAGAGGCTGGAAAGTTTTGGCCCGCTTCCTTCCTCAGGTTTTCTTGAAGCAGTGATCTTTTTTGGAGAGTTTTTTTTTTCCTGGAACTCCTTCAAAGGGTTCCTTTTCCCTTCCTGGTTGTCTTAGGAACGTGGAAGGACAACAGGGTGATCACAGAAGGGCACTACTTTTGGAAAAGAGGTTGGAGAAGGGGTGGGAACAGGGGCTTCAGCAGAAGGGGTACAGCCTGGGGTGGGGGTGTGCCAGCCGAAGACAGGGTAAGAGTCTTGGGAGGGAGGAGTCAAGGAGAAGACTAAGAGGAGCTTGGGTGGTTCTCTCACCTTGACTAGGACTTCTAGACCTAGTTTGATAGGGGGCCTTCCTGTCCTCGCCTCTTTAGTGTTGGTAGGTGGTTGTTCTTTGACACCTGGGCTGGAGACTTGTGGTTTCCTGGACATCTTTGCCATGTCAGTGTCTCTCAATCGTCTACTCCACACCTCCTGGCCTGCCTATATATACATCTCCCTCCCCCGTGATGATGAATCCATACTCCTGAGCTTTTATGGATCAGCAAGCCACTACCTAGCCAATGGTGGCTCTAGGGGGTGAGGGGCTTAGACATCACAAAGCACCATAAGGACATTGTGGTCAGGAGGGAAGAAGGAGAATGGCAAGAGGGAAGAGGGGAGTTTGATGACAAAGCCAGGATGCTCTGATTGAAGAAAAAAAAAGGACATTTCTTTAGCACTCCTAAAGAGCTTTCCCAAACTGAGTAGCATTGCTCCTTTCTTCCCCTGTTCAACTTGGGTGAGTCATATGGCAGGGAGAGAGTATTTCCTTTAAGCCTTTCCCCAAAGTCACCTATTTCAGTGCTTCCTTTTGTTTTCTCCCACCATTTACCATTATCTAGTTTTTGTACATCTTACCAGAAATCTCTCCAAGGTGATATGACTGTATTGAAGTCAATGTGTAGGTGTGAATCATGTTACTTCCCTCCTAAAAATTTGTCTTTTGCATCTTGAAAACCACTCACTTGGCTACTATCAAGGAACTTTTCCATCCCACCAATGGAAAAGTATCCATAGAAGTCTCCTGGGGTTTCAGTTTTTCCCAGTCTGAAATCACTGCTTTCAAGCTGTCAAACTCCAATGAATACACTTGCTCCACTGGATATCTTATGAGTCTTGTTTCAACTGTGGGGTCATGTTCATCTCAGTAGATGTAGTACCAGGCTTGGATTTTAACAGTGTAGAGTGAATTAGGCCGATTTTCATGTGATAAATTATGCAGAATATTTGCATGTAGGAAACAAATATCTAAGATTGATGAGTTCATGGAACAGGGTGGTGTTGAGTAGAATAGCTCAACAATGTGCCTGAGGATCTGTCCAGTGTAATAAGCTTTTTGTTTTTAAAAAGGCCTTCATATTGGAAAGGGACAAGTAAAGCTGTCTTTATTTACAGAAAATAAGAGTATATGCAGACAACTCTATCAATCTAAAAATGCTTCTAAAACTAATAAGAGTTTAGCACTGTCACTGAATATAGATCATTATACTTGTATTTTTATACTAGAAATGAGCAATTGGTAATTGAGACAAAAGCAATGCAGTGTAAAATAGCATTGCATTGCTTTTTTTTAACATGTAATATTTATTTTTAGAAAATAAATATTAAGTGGATAAATATGCCAGAAGTTGTATAAGATCTGTCCTTTGAAAACTATAAAACATTACAGAGATAAATTTAATGAGGATCTAAGTAAATAGAGATATGAACTTTATGCATTAGTCAAAGGACTGAATATTAAGATGCCATTTTCCCTCAAAATTTTTGATAGATTCAATGCAATAAAAATCAAAATTCCAGAATTTTTAAAATAGAAATAGGAAGGCTGACTCTAGCATTCATATAGAAATGCAAAGGTCTTAGAATAGCCAAAGAAAACTTTCAAAAAATAGAACAAAGTTGGGGAGGGTTATCCTAATTCATTTCAAGGATTATAAACTAACAATGATCAGTATAGTGTGGAATTGTCATAATTATAGCAGTATATCAATGGAAGAGAATAAAGTCCAAGAATGGATTCATATGTATATATATATATATATATATATATATATAGACAACTAATTATTGATAAGGATGCAAATGAAAATTAGAGAAAAGAAATGATAGTGTATTCAACAATTTGATCTGTAACAATTGTATATCCATAGGCAGAACTAAATTTCAATCCATACTTGATCTATGTATCTATCTATCTATGTATCTATCTATCTATCTATCTAAAAAGGGAGAGAGAGAAAGAAAGATATTTTAAAGAATTGTCTCAGGTGATTACGAGATCTGATACATCCAAAACCTGTAGGACAGGCCAGCAGAGTAGAAACTGACACAGTATTTTTATGTTCCAATCTTGTGGTAGAATTCCTTCTCCAGGAAACCTTGGTCTTTTAAGAACTTCAACTGACTGGATGAAGCACACCCCCATTATGGAGGTAAACTGCTTTCCTTAAAATCAACTAATTTTAAATGTTGATCACATCTACCAAATACCTTCAAAATACCTTCACAGCAACATCTAGGCTAGTGTTTGACCACACAACTGAGTACTATAATTTAGACAAGTTGATACATAAAGCTAACCATTGCACATGCCTTGCCCCACACAAAAATGTTAACTCAAAATGAATCATAGACCTAAATGTCAAAATTATTTTTTTCTAGGAGAAAACAGAGGAAACATTTTGTAACCTGGGGTTGTATCATAGTCAGCTTTGGCTTCCATAACAAAATGGCACAGATTATTTAGCTGAGACAACAGAAATTAATTTTTTTCACAGTTTTGGAGGCTAGAAGTCACAGATAAAGGACTGGAGGGGTCAGTTTCTTATTCCCAGCTTGTAGATGGCCCGTTCTCATTATGTTCATGCTTATCCTTTCATCTGTGCATGTGCATGGCGAGAGGGAGAAAGAGAGGGAGGAAGGAAGGGAGGGGGGAGAGAAAGAGACACACACACACACACACACACACACACACACACACGCACAGAGCTCTCATGCAAGCACAAGAGTGCTTTATTGTGTCCCTTCTTACAAGCACACTAATCCTGTGGGATCAAGGCCCCACTCTTATGACCTCTTTTAATATTAATTACTTCCTTAAAGGCCCCATCTCCAAATACAGACACACTGTGGCTGAGGGCTTCAAAATATGAATTTGGTAGAGAACATAAGCATTAGCAATGAATAAACACATAGATTAATAAAACAGAATAGAGCTCAGAAACAAACCAGCACACATATAGTCAGGTGAATTGAAACAAAGGCAATAATGGTAAAAGTATAGTTTTTTTCCAATAAATGGTGCCTGAACAATTGGACATCTATACACAAATAATAATAATGATAATAACCTAGACATAACCTTACAAATTTCCCAAAAATCTCAAAATCTAATGCAAAATGCAAAAACCATACAACTTCTATAAGAAAGCATAAAAGCATAACCAAAAAAAGAGATAAAGACCAATGGAAGAGAACAGAGGCCTTGGAAGTAACGCCACACACCTACAACCATCTAATCTTTGACAAACCTGATAAAAACAAGCAATGGGGAAAGGATTCCCTGTTTTATAAATGGTGTTGGGAAACCTGGATAGCCATGTGCAGAAAGCTGAAACTGGACCCTTTCCTTACACCTTGGATTAAAGATTTAAACATAAGACCTAACAGCATAAAAACTCTAGAAAAAAACCTAGGCAATACCATTCAGGACGTAGGCATAGACATAGGCAAGGACTTCATGACTAAAACACCAAAAGCAATGCCAACAAAAGCCAAAGTAGACAATTGGGATCTAATTAAACAAGTGCTTCTGCACAGCAAAAGAAACAATCATTAAAGTGAACCAGCAGCCAACAGAATGGGAAAAAATTTTTGCAAGCTACCCACCTGACAAAAGGCTAATATCCAGAATCTAAAAAGAAATAAAACAAATATACAAGAAAAAGACAAACAAACCCATCAAAAAGTGGGCAAAGGATATGAAGAGACACTTTTCAAAACAAGACATTTATGTGGCCAATAAACATATGAAAAAATGTTCATTATCACCAGTCATTACAGAAATGCAAATCAAAACCACACCAAGATACCATCTCATGCCAGTTAGAATGGCGATCATTAAAAAGTCAGGAAACAACAGATGCTGGAGAGGATGTGGAGAAATAGGAAGGCGTTTACACTGTTGGTGGGAGTGGAAATTAGTGCAAGCATTGTGGAAAACAGTGTGGCGATGCCTCAAGGATCTAGAAATAGAAATACTATTTGACCCAGCAATCTCATTACTGGGTATATACCCAAAGGATTATAAATAGTTCTGTTATAAAGACACATGCACACATATGTTCATTGTGGCACTGTTTACAATAGCAAAGACTTAGAACCAACTCAAATGCCCATCAATGATAGACTGGATAAAGAAAATGTAGCACATATACACCATGGAATACTATGCAGCCATAAAAAAGATGTAGAGGAGCATAGGAGTGGTCAAGAGAGGGAGCTCGCCCAGAATGATGCAGTGAGCCAGCCATACTCTTCTTGACAGAGGGAAGGCGATTCTGAGGGAGGGTGTAGTGCCCTGCACACCACTCATGCATTCAGCCAACAGGCCTGCCCACTCAGATCACGTGGCCCCTTCCAGATGGTGATGATGATGCCTCAATTTCCCAAGCCCATTCCTGTTAATTTTCCTGTTCTCCCTCCTCCCTTCACCCTTCTCTCCCTCAGATTCCTGCCCCACCAGGCTGAACTCTGGATTCAGAGCTCTGAGTGCCAGTCTGCCTGGGGCTCTGTGGTCTTGGTTTTTCATGTGGTCTCTTTTATGAACTCTGGCAATTGCTTTCCCCTGGATCCTCCCAATGCCCCTCAAGGGCTGAGGGTCTTCTGTCTGACCAAGTTCTTCTTAAAACATAGGAGAAATGCCTGTCCACATTTCAAAGCATTTTGGATTTTTATGAGAATGTGAATTGGTACACCATTTTTGCAATGAAATTTTAGAAATATTATAAAATCTTAAACCACTTATACCCTTTTCATTTTCACCCAATGTCCACATTAATACATTTCTTATAAGGAAACATTGCTGTTTGTTCAATAATTCATATTCAAATATGTTGATTTTATTCTATTCATCATATAGCAAATGGGAAACAACTCATGCCCGTTATGAAGAAAGAGTTTAATTAATTATGGTGCATGACTACTTAAGAATTATAGAAAGTAGTTCCAAAAGAGAGATAGATCTATATATGTACTGTTGTAGGAAGATCCCATATCTATTTTATGAAGTGACAAAGGCTAGTGGTAGATCAATATGTACATTATCATTCTTGTGTATTAAATAAAAACAGTATATTGTTATAGTGTATCTGTCAATTAAAAGCCTAGAGTCAGTTTTAAAATAACACATACCAGATTAATTGTGGTGACCTCTAAGGAGGGAGATAAACTGTGGAGGAGTTTTGTAAAGGGGAAAATTGTGAGTTATACACATTTCTATAATTTTTGCAATAACAATATACAAACTACTACCTTTGAAATAAAAATTATTTATACTTAACAACAGAAATGGTAGCTATGTCAGTTAAAGTAACTGCTAGCTGATGCATCAGACAAACCCTGAAATTTGAATGGCATGACACAAGTTTATTTTATGCATACATAAGTTGTGATACAGCTTGGCAGGGCCTCTACACTCTCACGTGACCCAGGGATCCATGTTATTTCCACTTTGTGATTCCATCATCTCAAAATGAAGCTGCAAGGTTTGACATTGAAAGGAGGGAGAAAGTGGAAAATGGCACACTGGCTCTCACATTCCTGGATGTGACAAACAATGCTTCTGCTCATGTTTCAGTGGTAAGGGGCTGTCACACAACTCTTCCTAACTGCAAGTGGACTTTACTGTTCCCATGTGTCCAGAAGGGAGAGGAAGACAAGATGTGGGTAATATAGCCTCCTTCATTAACCATTGCATAGTAAGTGCTCAATAAAAAGCAACTATTATAATTTGGTGTTATACAATCCATTTCATTTCTAGGAGTTTCCAAAAAGGTCAAATTTGCCTTGAAATTCCCCAGCTTGTTCAAGTGCCTAGTATGTCACAGATGCTTTCTAATATAGGATCAATCACAACTGTCCAAGAATCTTGTAAGTCTCAGCAGGAAGGCTTCCTTTTGCAATACGCTTTATTTTTTTTTTTAACTTTTATTTTAGGTTTGGGGGTACATGTGAAGGATTATTACACAGATTTGTTGTACAGATTTTGTCATCCAGGTATTAAGCTTAGCACCAAATAGTTATCTTTTCTGCTTCTTTCCCTCCTCCCACCCTCCCCCGTCAAATAGACCCCACTGTGTTATTTCCTTTTGTTCATAAGTTCTGCTCATTTGACTTCCTCTAAGTAGGCTGAACATTTTTCTTCCATTTGATTCCTGATCAAAATCATAACCTGTGAGTATCTGTTACCCTCCACATGCCTGAAGACCTGTCAGGTGCCTCTAGGCACACTGAAAGCCAGTATTTTTCCATGGAGCAATTAAACAGACAAGAGGCATTGGAATGCTGCTTAATTATTCCTTTTTCATCAGAGCTGACATGTATTCCAAGGAATCATGACTCACCTCCTAGGAGACTTTAGAGATTTAGGAATTTAGCCTCAGTAAGTAGATGTTTGTTCCACTGGGATTTTCAAAGTGTTTCCTCACCTAATATTCATCAGGGAAGTTTTGGTGTTTGACCATTCATCTGTGCATGTGTTCAGAGGTGAATTCCAAATAAAACACCCTGTAAACGTTTGATTCCAAGTATCAAGGTGATTCCAAACTTCTTCTAACTTCAGGGGGATATTCCAAGAACTAATAGATAATATGGCAAATCAGACTCTACTCAACGCCTTCGGGAAACACCTGGAGACTGTGTCGAAGATAAACAGAGTGGTACCCACGTGTCTAAAACTTACTGTCCCATGTGAATTTTTGTATCAAAATAATTGTTGTTATCACATGGCTTCCTGGGTGAGAGATAGCACAGCCAGAAGACTTCTACAGGGAGAAGGAATGCTCCCTGTCAGGAGGAAAGCAGGCCAGTGTCTAGAGTCAAACAAAACACATGGAAGTGACCCGGGGAAACATGCTTTATTTCTGGAAAGTGCTGGGACTGGACAGAAATGTCCACATCTGGGCAGAGTCAGGTCTTGAGGAAACCAGCATACACCAGCCCTAAATGGTGTTTGATTCTCATTGTCACCTCCAGGTCTGCTTTTAGTATACTGGCCTCAAGATCCTTCTTTTTCTTTTTGTCACCTGAGAGACATGGTGCAGTGTTGAGAACAGACATGAAGTACCAGTCAGGTCAGCGTCAGGCCGGGGGGAGTGGGAAGAGCATGGGCTCTTAAGAATTCAGACCAGGAATCTGATTCCAGCCCTGTTCCTTACTAGCCACGTGATCCTGGAAAATACCCAAGAAATGGCCTGTTATTATGTCCCAATTCACAAGCCCTGTGAGCCTTGGATTCTTCATCTGTAAGCAGATGTGATAAGCCCTGTCTAGTAGGACTGTTGGAGTGTGTGCAGTGTAGGTGAAGCACCTGGCTCAGGGCCTAGTGTAAATTAGAAGTTTAAGGAATGGCAGATGGCTGCTATTTGTGACATTATTTGACGCCAGGCCCTAGGACTCTGGGATTTTGCTGTTGTCGTTGTTCTCCAGGACTTATCGGAGAACATACAGCTCAATAGGACATGAAATGATTAGACGAAAAAAAGGAAGTTTCATCCATAAAAGTCGGTAAGTGGTTGCCTCTTACAGAACGTACTTCAAAATTTGGGTATGCGAGAGTTTTCTACAGCCAGATGCAGCTCAAAGCTCCTAGGATTTGAGTCAAAGACCAACTCCTTCCTTCACTCTCATATGCTTTTCCATGCAAACCACTATTTTCATTCATTTTGTCACCACCAAAAATCTAACCCTTACTTACAATTGGTCAAATTACACTTGAGATAACCTAGTTAGAATTCATTTTTAATAGAGTCAGCTCTAGTTCTCCATCAGGCAGAAAAGCAACTGGCCAGTGGCTTCTGGGTGTGCTTCCCAGGGAGATTCATGCTTCTCTCTCAAAAAATGATTTCAAATGATGAGTGTCCATCACCTAGCTCTTGCACTGTGTTCAACAACACTGGGACACAGGACGCTATCCATTCCTGCCCCACTACTCTCTGTTCATCCACCATCAAAAAGGAACTGCTCAGAGCAGTTTTCCATTATGGGTTTTTCTCAGACCCTCTGAGAGTCTGACCCTGGACAGCCCACCTCCCCGATTCATTAGAAACAGCTTCCTCCAAAGAAACTGCAGTTTTCCAAAGCCCCAAAGGCCCCATATAGGGCATTTACATGTGGATCACTCTCACCTGGAGCCCCACACCCTCACCCTTCTCTTACTTTTCCTCTACATCTTAGAGGACTTCTCACCACCTCAATTATATGACTGTAGCTCCTAGAGTCTACTACTCTCTGGGTAGGGTGAGTCTGGCTTACCTTAGCATCTCCACTACTAACCCAGGGCCTTCCACAGATCAAATGCTCAGTGCATAGAGAAGAAATGAGCCAGTGAACAGAGAATGATTTATTCAGATTTAATTTCTCTTACATTCTCAAAGAAGCCAAGGAACTCCAGGTATGCATATATTTTTTAAAGTTTTACAGGACAGACTGAGTATAAGGCAAGAATTATTATGTCCTTCTCCCTGTAGGAGTCCCCTAGCTGTCCCATCTCTCACCCAGGAAGCCATGTTATATCAACAACTATTTTGATATAAAAATTCACATGGGACAGTAACTTTTAGACATCTGGATACCACTCTGGTTATCTTAATTTCTGAGTCTCATCAATTTTACTGCTAATACATTCATATTTCTAAGTGAATACTTATTCCACTGCTGTTACTTTGTCCCAATTCACAAAATAGAATGCATTTCCCAATCTGAATAAAAAACAAGACTCTTACTCCTAAACTATGTAAACAGCAATATGTGTGACTACTGTCATTCATAAATTTGGATGCTGAAATTCATTCAACCATCCATTAAAAGGAACATTTGAACAATTCCAAAACCAAGATAAATCTCAACATCACCCAATAAAACAGAAACCCGCTACTAAGAATGCTGACTGCTCTTCAAAGAGTGAAGAATGGGCCTCATGTCAAATAAGGCAAGGTAAACTACGGGACAGGGCCCTGGAAAGCGCACTGGCCCAGCGATCCTCCCGCTGGCCTTGGGTGCAACTCATGCCCAGACTCCTTCTCCCTCCTCTCTCAAAGCCTCGTCACACCAGGGTGGGTAGGAAATGCAACCTCTTGCATTGACCTTGACAACATGCTCCAGGACTCTCACGTAGCTGGTTTCAGCAAGCACCCTTGGACCCCACAGGAACTCATAGCTTGCGGGATCACTGCCGGGCACCCGCTGGTACTTCAGGTAATTTTCCTGCACCCAATCTTGGATGAGCAGCTTTCTGGCCTCCCCAAAGACACTGTGCTCCCTCCCAACATACACCTCCATCACACTCAGCTGCTCCCAGACTTTCTCCTCAGGGGCCCATTTGCCCTGGATTGAAATCATGCCCAGACAATTATCAGGAGGCCTGTCTTGAGGAGGCCTGTCTTGGGCATGCTCTGATTATTATCAACCACAGGCCATCGTAGGAGAGGCCCAGGCAGGTGACAAGGGTGTAGGTGTTGCTGGTGGGGTCCACTTCCTTCACGTCAATGCCAAAGACCAGCTGCATGGACTTGGAGGCTTTGTTGAAGATCACAGGAAAGAGGCGCTTGTAATTTTTGTTGACACTCTCCAGCATTTCTGCCTTTGTGACTAGCTCCTTGGTTCGATACTTAAGGAGCAGAAAATGAATCAAGTCAGCCACCTTCTTATTGAATGCTGCTCGGAACACAGACTCCAGGTCAGTAGAGGTGCTTGGCCCCTCCTCTTCTTGGTTCCTGGAGCCCTCAATGGATTGCCTCCATAGAGTGAAATTGATGGCAGTGGGGAAGGCAGGGGCTTCCTAAGGACTCTCGAGAGGACCTTGTGACCTACCAGCAGGCACATCCTCTAGGGTTCCTGGGACCAGAGTAGAGGAAGAGGAGGTAGCAACAGGAGCCTGAGCACCCACCAGGCCCAGGGCTTCTTCTTGGGCCTCAGGGCCTTCCTTGGGCTTGCAAGATTAACTCTTCTGCTCAAGAGACATGATAATTCTGGTCAGGGCAGCAGGCATGATTGTGGGCAGGAGCTGGGCAATGGAGACCCACAGGCCTGGAGAGAGAGGGAGTGTGTGAGAGGCCTCAGCTGAGAACCGAACCTTGGAGGCTCTAGGAAAGGCTTACTTACAGATCTTCTCCTTCGGTGTTCCTCTAGGGCCTCCTGGTGATCCTCTGGGGCTTCCTAGCCATCCTGGTCGGCCTGTCCCCTGAAAACCTGAAGAAAAAAGTGAGAGGGCACCTCAGGGTACAATAGGCAAGCAGAGGCTGATTCTGCAGGACTGACAGTAGGGAGGATGAGGCCAGGCACTCTGGAGTCCCATGTGTTCTGGGGCAGTGGAGGCCATTAGTGTGCATTCAGTTCATTGCTGGCACTAGACATCTGTACCTCTTTTTCCCTGTGACCTGAGGACACTGCCTCAGATCAAGGCCTCAGTGTCTATTTCCTGGAGCTCCTGGAAGAGAAATCCATGGGCCCTCATGCTCCCACTGCTAACAGGAGGGTAGACTGGACTCCGTGAGGCCCCCACCCTCTTGGGGTGGATAGTCCTCTCTGTGCTCAAGCAAGAACCTCGCCTTTATCCTGGCAAGGCCTGGATCCCATCCTTTTGCTGGCCTGAGAAACTCAGATCAAGGGCTCACATCCCTGATGGGGAACAGGACATGAGGAGACACACCTGGCCATATGTGCCCAGGTCCTCCTGGGTAGGACAACAAGAGATGTTGAAATTCTTTAGAATCCACGTGTCCTGAGTGAGGAACCTGCTTGGTCCTCACCTTGTCTCCTGGCAGGGCCTAAGACCCTCCCTCTACTGATCTCAGTGCAGCCCCTCAGACCAAGGCCTCTCAATCCCTGACACCAGTGATCTCAGGGTAAGGGAGGGACCTCACCAGACAGCCCTGCCAATGCTCTCTGGGTTGATAGCAGGGGCAGGGCAGATTTCTGTGGAGTTCTCATCTGTGTTCTGGCCCAAGGGTACTCTCAATCCTCCCTCATGTTCCTCACCGGAACTACGGAAAGATCTTGGAACCACTCCGACTGTCGACCAGATGGGGTCCCCTGTGTTGACCTGAGTCACCCTCTGAGAACAAGTTCCTCACTTCCGTGAGAGCTGAAAACAGGAATGAGATGAAGCCATATCCTGTCACCCCCACATGGGGTGTCCAGGTATGACCCCTTTGGTTCTGGGGTGAATGTTACTATAATCTCCTGTGAGTTACTCATCTTCACTCCTGATGGGGCTTGCCCTTCCTCAACCTGAAACCCTGTGAGATGACCAGATAGCTCCCCTTTACTGCAAGACTCCATATCTCTGATGACTCCTCAACTTCCTTCCTGTGGCACAAATGAGATTGGCATATAGGGCCATCCTTGATGTGGTCCCCTCAGAGCAAAAATCAGGGGACAGCCAGACTCTGTGGGGGCCCCTTCTTTCTGAGATGAGGTATCCCCAATCTTCATGAATGGGGCACACCTTGGGGCCTGTGGATACTGGGACTCCTCCCTCTATTGACCTGAGTCACCACTGCTCTGACCACAGCCCTCTCCTCTCTGTCACCCAGAAGGTGCAACAAGCATGGGGTACAGGTGGCCACTGTGCACTGGACCTCTCAGGGCCCAGGTCCCCATTGATCTGGACTCCAAGGTACCCTGAGTCCTTTGTCTTCTTCCTCTCCTTGATCCTGGCAGGGTTGGGCCCCACCCCTTTGCTGGCCTGAGTCTCCAACCCTCTGATTCCTGAGAGGTAAAAAGGAGGCACTTTGGTCTCAGACAGGGGTGGAGTGGGTCCCCTATCCTGAGAACCTGGGTCCCCTGAGGCCTCCCTCTACTCCCAGCAGGGCTTGGGCCCTCCTGAGGACCAGAGGCTCCCTAGAGGCCCTGCTCATGATACTAAGTCCCTTCCCTCCTTCAGCCCTGGATGTGGACATCAGGATTCATGTACCTGTCTGTCATTTCTAGGCATTCTGGTGTTGACTGCTGGGGAAGAAACAGATTCTGCCAAGATGGGGTTGGGGATGGGAATGGGAATGTAAGTAGGGTGGGGATGGGATTAGGGATGGATATAAAGGTTGGGGTGGGGGTCCAGTTCCCTCTCAGGGTACTGACCTTGATGCCTGGCAGAGCCTGGACCTAGCCATTTCCTGACTGGCCCTGCCCTGGTCACACCAAGGTCTGACTGCAGAATCCCCTGCAGCTTAAGTGGCAGTGGGGAGAGGGGATAGTCCAGCCTGAGAAGTCTGTCCCAGGGTGGTCCAGGACTGGCAGCAGAGGCAGTGCTGGATTATTTGGGGTCCTCTATCTGGGTGGGGGCCTCCTGAGTCCTTCCTCAGGGTCTCACCTTGTCTTCTCACAACCTGGGCCCACTCTCTTCTGGTGATCTCAATCAGCCCCTCAGAACAATGCCCTTGATTCTCTCTGACCGGCAATGCACAAGTCAGTGGCATCACATCCAGCCACCCAGGGCTTCCCTGGGTTGAAAGCAGGGGCAGAACCAGATTCTGCCAGGATGGGGGTGGAGGATGGGGGATAGAGTTGCCAATAGGGATGGGGTGGGGGAATGGGGGTGTAAGTGGGGGATGGAGGTAGGGATGGGAATGAAGTCTGGGGTGGGGGTACCCTCAGCTCTCCCCTAGGTTCCTGACTTTGTTTCCTGGCAGAATCTTGGAGCTGTCCTCTCCTAACCAGTCCTGCCCTGGTCACACCAAGCTGTGTCTCCAGAGTCCCCTGTGGCTTAAGTTAAGAATGGGGGCCGGGCGCGGTGGCTCACGCCTGTAATCCCAGCACTTTGGGAGGCTGAGGTGGGCGGATCACGAGGTCAAGAGATCGAGACCATCCTGGCCAGCATGGCGAAACCCCGACTCTACTAAAAGTACAAAAAATTAGCTGGGCGTGGTGGTGCGTGCCTGTAGTCCCAGCTACTTGGGAGGCTGAGGCAGGAGAATTGCTTGAAACCGGAAAATGGAACTCGCAGTGAACGGGGATCGCACCACTGCACTCCAGCCTGGCGATAGAGCGAGACTCTGTCTCAAAAAAAAAAAAAAAAAAAAAAAAATGCATGGGGATGCGGGGCCCCCGCCCCGGGTTTAAAGTCCGGACGGTAATGCAGTGCACAGCCGGGGCCCCGCGCACTCCAAACCCGCCCGTCCAGGGGCCCCCC
>CAUYLG010041210.1:0-12370 GCA_963573385.1 Cacajao melanocephalus | reverse complement strand
CAAAGCTCCCGTGCTGTGTTTTTCAGCTCCATCATTTCATTTACATTCCTAAGTTATCCATTCTCGTCAGCATTTCATTAAATCTTCTTTCAAGGTTCTTAGTTTCTTTGCATTGGGTTAGTACATGTTCTTTTAGCTCACAGAAGTTTCCTATTATCCACCTTCTGAAGCCTGACTCTGTCAGTTCGTCACACTCACTCTCTGTCAGGCCCTTTTCTCTTGCTGATGAGGATCTGCGATCCCCTGCAGGAGGAGAGGCACTCTGATTTCGGGTGTCCTCAGCCTTTTTGCACTGGCCTCTTCCAACCTCTGGGGATTCATCCACCCATCGTCTCTGCAATCGCCGACCTTCAGATTGGGTCTGAGTGGACATCCGGCTTGTTGGTGATGAAGTTCTTTCTGTTTCTTAGTTTTCCTTTGGCAGATGCCCCTTCCCCACAGAGCTGGACCTTCCCGGTTCGGCTGTGCTTGCTGTGAAACTCTCAGTCCTCAGCGTTTCCAATTGCTGTTCTCCTTGGGGGATGGGACCAGCCGAGCCTGACTCAAAGGGCACCCCATCCCGTCCCGTATACTCCACACCGAGAAGCACTGTGCCGGGGTGCCGGCAAAACAGCCCCACCGGCCAAAAAAGTCGGACTGACGACTCATGTGGCTCCTCCGCTGGGAATCTCCTGGTCTGTGGGCAACAAAAATTTGTCTGAAAGTGCGGTGTCCACTCACTCTCTGTGCTTTCACTGGGAGCTACAATCCTGAGCTGCTGCTAATCAGCCATCTTGGATCTCTCTCCGAACTCATTCTTTTTTATGTTTGCATAGTATTCCATGGTGTATGTTAGCCACATTTTATTTATCCAGTCTATCATTGATGGGCATTTGGGTTGGTTCCATGTATTTGCTATTATAAATAGTGCTGCAATAACACAGTTGCACATATGTCTTCATAGTAGAATGATTTATATTTCTTTTGGTGTATACCCAGTAATGGGATTGCTGGGTCAAATGGTATTTCTGGTTCTAAATCCTTGAGGAATCACCACACTGTCTCCCACAATGGTTGAATTAATTTACACTCCCATCAACATTGTGAAAGCATTCCTATTTCTCTACATCCTCTCCCAAAATGGCAGCAGTAAGTCCATAGTAATTGATAATAACATTGAATGTAAATGGACTAAGCTCTCAGTCAAAACACATAGTGCCAAAATGGATATAAAAAACAAAACCCATTGATCTCTTGCCTATAAGAAACCCATTTTACCTACAAAGATACACATAGACTGAAAATAACAGGATAGAAAAGGACATTCCATGACAATGGAAATAAAACAAAAAGCAGGAGTAGCTATACTCATATCAGACAAAATAGATTTCAAGACAAAAACTATAAGAGACAAAATCACTAAAGAATAATAAAGGAGTTAATTCAGCAAAAGGATACAAGAATTTCAAATATATATATATATATACCCAACCCTGGAGCATCCAGATATATAAAGAAAATATTATTAAAGCTATATACAGAGAGATAGGCCCTAATACAATAATAGCTGGAGACTTCAGTAACTTACTTTCAGCACTGGACAGCTCTTCAAGACAGAAAATCAACAAAAAAACTATCAGACTACATCTGCACTACAGATAAAATTGATCTAATAGATATTTACAGAACATTTCATCCAACAATGGCAGAATACACATTCTTCTCATCAGCACATATATCATTCTCAAATATAGACCATAGGTTAAGTCACAAAACAAGTCTTAAAACATTAAAAAAATTGAAATAAAATCAAGCATCTTTTGTCAACACAATGGAATAAAACTAGAAGTTAATAACAAGAGGAATTTTGAAAAGTATACAAATACAGGGAAATTGAACAATATACTCCTGAATGACCAGTGGGTCAATGAAGAAATCAAGAAGGAAATTGGAAAATTTCTTGAAACAAATGTTATTGAAAGTACAGCATACCAAAACCTATGGGATACAGCAAAAGCAATACTAAGATGGAAGTTTTCTAGCTATAAGGGCCTACATCAAAAAAGGAGAAAAACTTTAAATAAACAACATAATGATGCATCCTAAAAAACTAGAAAAGCAAGAGTAAATGAAATCTAAATTAGTACAAAAAAGAAATGATAAAGATCAGAGCACAAATATATGTATTTAAAGTGAAGAAAACAATACAAAAAATCAATGAAACAAAAAGCTGAGTTTTTGAAAAGTTAAACAAGTTTGACAAATGTTTAACCAGACTAAGAGAAAATGAGAAAAGATACAAATAAACAAAATCAGAAATGAAAAAGTAGATAACACAACTAATACTGCAGAGATTCAAAGGATCATTAGGGGCTACCATTAGTAAGTATATGCCAATAAGTAAGTTGGGAAATCTGGAAGAAATGCATAAATTCTTAGATATGTACAACCTACAAGAGTGAACTAGGAAGAAATCCAAAACCTGAACAGACCAGTAACAAGCACTGAGATCAAAGTCATAATAGAAAGTCTCCCAGTGAAGAAAAGACTGGGACTCAATGGCTTCACAGCTGAATTCTACAAACTATTTAAAGAACTAACACCAATCATATTCAAACTATTCCAAAAAATAGAGAAGGATGGAATATGTCCAAACTCTTTCTATAAGACCGGTATTACCCTGATACCAAAACCAGACAAAGACACATCAAGAAACCCCACAAAACTATGGGCCAATATCTCTGATTAACATTGATGCAAAAATCCTCAACAAAATACTAGCAAATCAAACTTAGCAATACGTTAGAAAGATCCTTCATCAAAACCAAGTGGGATTTATCTTTGGGATAGAAGGATAGTTCCACATAAGCAAATCAATCAATGTGATACATCATGTCAACAGAATGAAGGTTAAAAAAATAATTTCAATGGATGCTAAAGCATTTGATAAAATTCAACATTCTTCATGATAAAAACCCTTAAAAAAACTGAGGATAGAAGTGTTTGGAAGACAACAGAAATAATGAATTCTACTACTGTTTTTGAGTCCAGTACTATGTGAAATTATATGTCACTTTGACAGTATACTTGGTTAACTTCCAAGAGGACATGATGTCTTTGGTTCTTTTTTATTTTTTTATTCTTAAACCCATTATTAGATAACATACTATTAATATGTCTTGCAGTATCTGGATTATGCTTGCACTTGGTAGTTGCTCAGAAAAATATTTGTTGACTATAAATTATTGAGCTTACTAATAAGCTTCACTTCAACTTTTACAAATAAAAATATTGTTTGTAGACATATCTCTAGTGTAGTCTGATTTCTGACCTCAATATCCTTCATATTGACATCAGTCCCATAGCACTTTACTGATTCTGCAAAATGCTCCATGATAATTTACATAATATACTGTGCTCATCATCTAACTTCAGGAAGACAATTATGTCGTGGGTTTTCAAACAAGGAGAAAAATCTTTTAAAGATAGAAAAGGGACTAGAGAAAAAGGGCAAAGAGGAGAAATACAATTGGTTTAAATTTCAAATTTATATCTGTTCTCTAACAACTTCATTTAGTTGTCTCAGGGACACTGGTAGGGTAGGAATCTTTGTGTCTTCCCAGAGTTCATATATTGAAACTTGATGATCAATGTGATGGTATGAGGATTATATCTAAACATGTAAAAGTGAAACTGAGTAATGGGTAAAGACCTGTGGGAAGTAATTAGGACATGAGGGTGGAGCCTTTGTGAATGGGATTAGTGTCCTTATGAAAAAGGCCCCAGAGAGTTAGTCTGCCCCTTCCATCATGTGAGGAGACAAATAGAAGGAACCATCTATGAACCAAGAAGAGGGCCCCAACCAAACACTGAATTTGCCATCACCTTGATTTTGGGCTGTCTAACTTTCAGAACTGTGAGCAATACACTTCTGTTGTTCATAAGCTACTCAATTTATAGTATTTTGTTACAGCAGGTCAACTGGATGAAGACAGAAAATTGGTACTAAGAAGTAAGGGTGCTATAACAAATATCTAAAAATGTGGAAGTGGCTTTGAAACTGAGTAATGGGTAGAGGCTGGAAGGGTTTAAAGCATGCTTGATTAAAGCCTACATTGCCAAAAATAGATTGGTAAGGGTAATTTTGGTGAGGGCTCAGATGGAAAGGGAGAGAGCTGTAGAGAAAGCTTCAGTCATAGAGAATACCTGAGTAATTCTGCTCAGAATGTTGGTAGGAATATGGATGATAAAGGCAATTCTGATAATGCCTCAGATGGAAATGAGGAATATGTTATTGGAAACTGAAGGAAAGATGATCCTTCTTATAAAGTGGCAAAAACGTGACTGAATGCCCTACTGTTCTGTGGATGCTAGAACTTGGGAGCAATGAAATTGAATATTTGGCTAAATAAACTTCGAAGCTAAATGTTGAAGGTGTGACATAAAAAGAAAGAAACTTAAAGAAAGGATTGTTAATCAAGAGGGAAGTAGAACTTAAAAATTTGGAAAATTCTTGGCCTATCCATATTGGAAAAAATAAAAACTGCTATTTGGAAGAGAACAATGATATGCCCAAGTGACTGATAAGGACATTGATACGAACTGGCCATCTAAATGGAAGCCAGGTGTTATTCATAAAGATAATGAAAGAATGGCCCTGAACATTTTGGAGATCATGGCTGCCTTCTCATCACAGACCAAGTGTGCAACAGTCTGACAGTATTCTGGGGCAGCACTCCTCAGCTGCCCCAGGTGTGGCTCCAGTGGCCCTAGGTACAGGGCAGGTCATGGGGGGCTGCCCCTTTGGAGGGTGCTGGTGCTACACAGTGTCCATGCAATACTATCTATGCGAGTGTGCAGAGTGCACAGCTGTGGAGATGTGGCTACCTCTACCTAGACTTTAAAGGATGGTCCTGCCTGGAGCCTTTGGTTGTGTGATCCTGGCGAAGGGCTACTGAAAGAGTGGGACCCCTGAAGGTTCCCAACTAGGGTGATGACTAATGGAGCCATGGGAGTGAGGTCTTCCAGAACCTTGGGGAAAATCATCACCCGAGTGTGTTTGGAATGTGGGACACAGAGTCAAGGAAAATTATTCTCTCAAGCTGTAAGCTTTAATGTTATTTACCATGTCAGATTTCAGACTTACTTGGGACCTGTTATCCCTTTCTTTGTTCTGATTTCTCTGCTCTGGAATAGAAATGTCTATCCTATGCCTCTCCCATTATTTGGAAGCACATAACATGTTTGATTTGGTCCACAGCTGGAGAGCAATTTGCCTCAGGATGTATTGCACCTTGAGTCTCAACCATATCTAATTTAGATGGTGTTTATTTATTTTTAATTTTTGTGAGTATGTAGTAGTTGCATGTATTTATGGGATACATGAGATGTTTTAATACAGTCACAATAATAACATCATAAAAGATGGGGTATCCATCTCCTCAAGCATTTATCCTTTGTGTTACTAACAATCTAATTATACTATTTTAGTTACTTTAAAATGTATAATTAAATTATTATTGACTACAGTCACCCTGTTGTACTATTGAATACTAGGTCTTATTCATTCATTTTGTTCTGTGTGTACCCATTAACCGTCCTTATAGGTGATATTTAGATGAGACTTTAGGCTTAGATGTTAAAGTTGAGGCTGAAATGAGTTAAGATTTTGGGGACTATTGGGATAGGATGAATGTAATTTTCATGTAATAAAAATATGAATTTTGAGGGGCAGGGGGTGAAATGCTATGGTCTGAATGTTTGGGTCTTCCCAAAATTCATATGTGGAAACCTAATTACTCATGTGATGGTATTAAGAGGCAGGGCCTTTGGGAAGTGGCCCTCCTACTATGTGAAGATATAGCATGAAGATAGAAGGCACCATGTATGAGCCAGGAAACCAGCCCTCACCAGACACTGACTCCGAAAATGCCTTGATCTTGGACTTCCTAGCCTCCAGAACTGTGAGAAATAAATGTTTGTTGTTTACAAGTCACTCTGGTTTGGGTACTTTGTTATGGCAGCCCAAATGGGCAAAAAGAGACACCTTAACATAAAAACATACCAAAAACTAAATTCGTGACTTTTCTTCCACCAAATTGCATCTTTTCCCAGCGTTTCTTATCTCAATGAATGCCATCATTATATGTCCTGTTCTACAAGAAGAAAATGTAGGAAGTAACCTTGTTAGCATACTCTCCTTCCCCTTTTTGTTCAATATAACACCAGGTCCTTTTGATTTTATGATCCCAAATGTTTCTAAAACCTATCCACTTTTCTCCATCACCACTTCCACCACAACAGCTTATTATCTAACCATCATTTCCCTATAACAGCATTATAGCAAGAGCCACATAAATATTTTCCCAGCTTCCATTCTCCAAAACCCCATTTCATCAATCTCTACCCAGCAGCCAGCACAATATTTTTAAAATGCAGATCTGATCATGGTACACATAAACATTTCCAACTTAAAATCCTTCAGTAGCTTTAGGCTAGTAGACTAAAATCCTATAAAGCTCTACATGGTCTAGTTATTGTCTATGTCTTCACCTTTATCTCAACCAAATTCTAGCCAATTTTTTTTGTGCCCCTGTCAGGGTTGACTTTACTTCCCACCAGGAATTAACGCATACTCTTCTTGCAGTTGGGAACATTCTTCCCCTGCACATCATCATTCCCCCTTTACATAGTTAATCCCTGCTCATCATTCATATCTTGTCACAAATGTCACTTCCTGACAAAGTCTTCTTTAAAGCCCCAGGGTAAATCAGTCTTCCTGTTTTACAGTCTCATTGATGATATCTGCTAATAACAGTTTTTATACATAGTAACTGTCATAGTTTATGATATATAAAATTATCCTTAGTCTCCATGGCTAAGTACATCTGGCTTTTGTTTTGTTTTTATTTTCATTTATTTATAGCTTTGTCGATCATAATGATTTTTTTAACTTTTCAAATAAAATTTATTTAGGAATAATATACAAAAAATAAATATGCCTATTTTAAGGGTACAGTTCAGAGAATTTAAAAAATAACACCCATGTAATCACCATCACAATTAAAGTATAAAACATTTCTATCACACCAAAAGTATCATTCACATTCCTCTCAAACACCCTCTGCCAAATGTAGCCACTTATCTGCCTCTCATCACTATATATTAGTTTTGCCTGCTTTATATTTTCTTATAAATAAAATTACAAAGTAAGTAGTGCTTTGCATATAGCTTTTTTATTCAACATAATGTTTTTCAACATAATGTTTTTATATTCATACAGGTTGTCATGTGTATTAGTATCTTGGTTTTTTAAATGTATGAGTCATGCTATTTTATGGATATAGTAATTTAGCCATTCACCCACTGATGAATATTTGAATTAAGTCTAGTTTTTAAGCTGTCATAGACAATACTTCTATAAATATTTGTCAAAAAGTCTTTGTGAGGATATATATTTTTATTTCTCTGGGCAAATATCTAGAAATCGAGTTGTCAGGTGAGATGATAAATGCATGTCCCTGTGGAAGTGGAATGAGCTGCCCTCCCAGTGTGTGGATGTGTTTGTCAGCCTAGATGCTCTCCAAAGCCCATACTTTAGGGATTTTTATGGAGACATTATCTTGTAGACATGATTGATTATTAACTCAATCACCAGCACTTCTCCCCTCCCAGGAAGATGAGAAGTAGAATTGAAAGTATCAAGCATCTAATAATGGCTTGATCTTTCTGGTGACCAATCTCCATCCAGGAGCCCATCAAAAGTTGCCTAATTTGAAAACAAGATGCTCCTATTACCGTTATTGCTTAGGAAATTATAAGAGTTTTAAGAGATCTGAGGGCAGAAATAGATTATCTATCTATCTATCTATCTATCTATCTATCTATCTAACTGTCTGTGGCCATGTGGAACAGAAATGGATTAAAATAAACAACTAATTTGCACCCTATAAATCCACTACATATATTTATGTATTCTTGTATTAATTTGATTATTCTTTCTTCTCCTTCACCTACTGCTATTTGTACCTTGCGATAAGCTTGTGCAGAACTATTTAGCACAGAAATAAACTGATGACTAATTAGGTCTACTTCTTCCTCGGATATTACATTATGAGGGCACTTTAACTCAATCTCCCAATTGCAGTATGATCATGGTACAATTTAGCTTAATTACAGAACAAATCAGTAAAAATTACAGAGGTATTCACTTTATGTTCCCAACAAAATCTACCCTTGTTCATATTATCAAGGGCAGGCATCACTACAACTTGCTGGTTCTTTCTGGGTTCCAAGTCAATGGGGATAAAGCCAACCACCCAGTGTCTATTCCTGTCAAGTCTCATTTGTAGCCCCCCCCCCAGGGCTACCAGCATTCATATCATTTGACAGCTATATTCAGGGCCTTCCCTCAAGAGAATCTGCCACATAGCCATCAGCAGTTTCTCTCTCTGTTACAGGCAGATAGAACAGTTCTTGTTACTATTTTGTGCTTCAGAAGGTGCAAGAGGAACATGCCTAGATTCAGTCCATTTCTGTATTGCTGTAGTATCCCATGTCCACTACTTTCATGGACCTAGGTGGCCATGTTAAGTAATTACTTAGGAAATTTGCTTGTTGATTCTAATCACCTTCCGAACATGGAAAGGAGTTCTAATGGGTATTGACATGTTCTACTTTAATGCATCCTTCAGGTATCCATAGAGCTGTGTCCCTTGTGGGTATCTCTTTAGTAAACTGACCAGATTTGTATTTTCCTTATGCCTGACCATATGGCCACGCCATTGGCCACTGCCTATGAATCAGTAAAAACCCAAACAAACGGGCGTTTTACCACTTTTCAATTGTTTCATCACTGCTAGAAAAGCAGCATGTAATTCAGCCTACTGACCTAATTATTTTTTACTTTCTTTGATTACAGTGGCCTTCTAAATAGGATTTTTGTCTGCTCACCTTAAAATTGCTGTCCACAAACCAAGCAGCTGTTTGTTGATCAGTTAAGAGCTGTTTATAGGGCACTGTGTAAATGATGATATAATCCAGTAGTTCTTCACACAGTTTGAGAGTCAGTCCTAGGGGAAAAGAGGCTCTCTGCTTTTGATTATCTCCTTTCACATTCCTTAGGTAACATAATCCTGTATAAAACTTTTCCATTTTCTTATAGACCTCTTCTGGGCACTGCCATTCTTGTTAGAGTGACATTACCTAAGACATAATGAGGATTTCAGGTTTTAGGATTATTTTATGTCCTTTAGTCATAGTGGCACTTTCAATTAATGTCCAATAGAAAGCTAATAATTACCTATCTAGTGGAAATTTTTCAGCTGGAAGTCCCAGTAGTCATTGCTGTGAGGTACTCTCAGGCTTTTGCCATAAGCCTCAGCCTATGCTCCACATAGGGCTGTAACACAGTGAATTTGTCCCTACCAGCACTCCAGCTTCTATTCTACACTCTGTGGGCTTGGGCAGTCTTACAGGTTCCCATTTAGTAAGACTAATTAACATTGTCTTAAGGGCAAATTTACATGTCTTCTGTTTTGCAATACTAGGTAAGGGAAACACCCCAAGTCCATCCTCATAATACAATTAGGTAAAATAGATGCAACTACTTCATGTAAAGCCAATTCAAACATACCAGTTATCCTAAAAGTTTTCACCTTAATTTTATCAATTCTTACATTCTTAACTGTAACTTTCATTAGTACTTCATTAGAAGTTTTTGCTTTTACAACACTAGGTGAGGGAAATGTTTCAAGCCAGGCATAATATCCATTATATAAAACATTTAGGTAAAGGGCATATATTTCTTTACATAAAGCCTATTTATGCATTCCCACTTTCACAATCCTATCATTCCTTACATGTTTATATTCACTCAACTTAATTGTAGCCTGTGCAAACAAATAAAATAATTATGAATATACTTAACCAAGGAGGTGAAAGATCTCTACAAGGAAAACTACAAAACACTGCTAAAAGAAACCATAGATAAAACAAACAAATGGAAACACATCCTGTGCTCATGGATGGGTAGAATAAATATTATCAAAATGACCATACTGCCAAAAGCAATCTAAAAATTTAACACAATTCTCATCAAAATACTATCTTCATGCTTCACAAAAATAGAAAAAACAATCCTAAAAATCACATGGAACCAAATAAGATCCTGCATAACTAAAGCAATATGAAGCAAAAAGAACAAATTTGAAGGCATCACATTATCCAACTTCAAACTATACTACAAGGCTATAGTTACCAAAACAGCTTGGTACTGGCATAAAAATAGACATTTAAACCAATGGAACATAATAGAAAACCCAGAAATAAAGCCAAAGGCTTACACTCAACAAGGCATAAAAAAATATAAAGTTGGGAAAGAAGATCCTTTTCAACAAATGATGCTGGGATAATTGGCAAGCCACATATAAAAGAATGAAACTGAATCTTCATCTCTCACCTTACAGAAAATCAATTCAAGATGGATCAAATACTTAAATTGAAGAACTGAAACCACAAAAATTCTAGAAGATAACATCAGAAAAACTCTTCCTAACATCGTTTCAGATAAAGAGTTCATGACCAAGAACCCAAAAGGAAATGCAACAAAAACTAAAATAAATAAATGGGACCTAGTTAAACTAAAAAGTTTCTTCACAGCAAAAGAAATAATAAAAAGAAATAATCAGCAGAGACAACCCGCAGAGTGGGAGAAACTATTTGCAAACTATGCATCCGTCAAAGGACTAATATCCAGAATCTACAAGGAACTCAAACCAGCAAGAAAAAAAAATCAAAAAGTGGACAAAAATACATGAATAGACAATTCAAAAAATATATACAAATTGCCAAAAAACTTGAAAAAATGTTCTACATCACTAATGATCAGGGAAATGCAAATTAAAACCACAATGAGAGATCACCTTAATCCTATAGGAGTGACCATAATTAAAAAATCAAAAAATAATACACTCTGGCATGAATGTGGTGAAAAGGTAACACTTTTACACTGCTGCTGGGAATGTAAACTAGTACAACCACTATGGAAAACAATATGGAGACTCTTTAAATAATTAAAAGTAGAACAACCGTTCAACCCAGAAACCTCACTACTGGGTTTCCACCCAAAGGAAAAGAAGTCATTATATTAAAAAGACACTTGCACACACATCTTTATAGCAGCACAACTCACAATTGCAAAAGCATGCAACCAACCTAAATGTCCATCAATCAATGAATGGATAAAGAGAATGTGGTATATATATATCATGGAATACTACTCAGCCATGAAAAAGAATAAAATAATGACATTTGCAGCTACCTGGATGGAGTTAGAGACTATTTTTCTAAGTGAAGTAACTCAGAATTGGAAAGCCAAATATTGTATATTCTCACCTATAAGTGAGAGCTAAGCTATGAGGATGCAAAGGGATCAAAGCTTTGTCATCTCCCACATTTTCATCCTTTCTCTTCTCAAACCACTTCTTTTCACAAGCCAGGGCAATTAAAAAATTCTACTTCTCTGACACCAAATGAAAAAGCTTCTGTCCCTGTAGAGATGGGAGGAGTCCCCTCCCAGTACTTGGATGTGATCACCAACCTAGAAGTTCTCCAAACCCTTTTTGATGGAGGTTTCATCAAGTAGGCCTGATGGATTACTAAATAACTCAATCACCAGATTCTCTGCCCATCTCAGAGAATGGAAGAGGGAGCTGTAAGTTACAAGGATAGACCTTGATACTAGATTAAGCTCATTTTGGACAGGTTGGAGATTTAGTCACTAGCCTTAAAGCCACACTCAAAGGTAAAAATTGTGCCAGGAAAACAGAGTGTATCATACATTACCAGCTAGACTAACATTTCATTTGTGGCTATCATGGAGCTGCTGAAGTCCTCTTACTTGCCTACCATGAAAATCTCTTTTGCTGATATGTAGGCTTGAATTTCTCATGCTCTGTTTCAAATAAAATCAGTCTCCTTAGAAATATCCATGGAGGTGTCTGCTCAGACACCTCCTAGAGAATCTGAGAAATGCCAGACACTATTAAGGGCACCAACATATGCATAATGGGAGTGTCTACAAGAGAGAAGAAGAGAAAGTAGCAGAAAATTTTCAAAGAAATAATTGCTAAAAATTTCCCAAATTTGATGGAAAACTTTAATCTACATATTCTAAGAAAACAATAAATCCAAGTAGAACTAATGGAAAGACATCTACATCAATACAAATAAAAAATTATTATACTTTAAGTTCTGGCATACAAGTGCAGAACATGCAGTTTTGTTACATAGGTATACACGTGCCATGGTAGTATTTTGCTGCATCCATCGCCCCATCATCTACATTAGATATTTCTTTTAATGCTATCCCTCCCAGTCTCCCCACATCCTG